>PVIW01013442.1:0-27356 GCA_004026585.1 Noctilio leporinus
TTAGATGGCTGTTCACCCTTAATAATCCCTGACTGGTCCAGATGGAGCCTGGACCTGAGGGCTGTTAGCAGAGGGAAAAAAAAGAAAGAAAAAAAGGGAGAAAGTCACAAGAGAAAGAGAAATCAATATTAATAAAGAAAAGGTTTAAGTGTCTGTTCACTTTATGGTCACTGTTTGTTCCAGGTTGAGCCAGGACTAGTGGGTTTTATCAGGGAGAAAAGAAAGGAGAAAGAAAGAAAGAAAGAAAGAAAGAAAGAAAGAAAGAAAGAAAGAAAGAAAGAAAGAAAGAAAGAAAGAAAGAAAGAAAGAGAGAAAGAAAGAAAGTGGGCAGGGAGAAAGTCACAAGACAAAGAGAAATCAATATTAAAAAAGAAAGGTTTTAGCTGTGTGTTCCCCCTCTATGATTTCTGATTGGTCCAGATGGAGCCAGAACATTTCGGTCTGCTTCTTTTAAGCATTGTTCTACTGTCTTTGTCCTCCTTCCACCATCCTCTCTGATCTTCTTGTCTATTGTCTGTTTTTTATGTTAGCTTTTGATCACAATACTTGAACATTATCAATTTTATGTGGTTCAACTTAATATCAGTATACTGCCTCAAACTTCCAGTGTAATATTGAATAGAAATATTATTAGAGTAGTCTTGATTTATTGTTGACTTTTAAAGCATTGTTTCTAGTATTTCACCATCAAATGTGAAAAATGCTGCAGGCATTTAGTAGATACATTATTAATTAGGAGATATTCCCTTCTGTTTCTGTTTTTAAAGACTTTGTTATAGTTTTCAATTAAAACCACCTCTAGATTCCTGAAAAAACCTACAAAGAAATAATATGTTTATGGTATGAATGTCATTCAATATTCTCTCTCTATCTCTCTCTCTCTCACACACACACACACGCACACACACACACACACACACACACACACATTTTTAGAGTCAGTTTGCTAATCATTTATTTAGGATTTTTTGCTTTTGACCCTAATTAAATTTCAATTTCTTCCTTTCATGTCTTTTGCCCAATTTTTTGAATCAAGGGTTATGATGACCTCATAAAATTAATTGGTATAATTTCCTTCTTTTCTATTATCTGAAAATATTTTATAGTATAAGGATTATCTATTCATCAAGTATTTGGAAGAAGATAGAGGGATCTATTTTTTGTTAGCATTTGGGGCAACTGGGTAAATTTATTATATCTGGTTTATCCTACTTTGAGGGAAATTTTATGTTAATTTATAAATAATTACATATTTAATAATTCTTTTTTCTAAAACTCTATTCTTTTGTTAAAACTTTCACATTATTTAGCAGTCATTCATGATTTCTCTCCATAAATCTTTAAAATCCTTAGTCCCTTCATCTTGGGTGTCCCTGAACAAACCAGTAATAAAATTTAGAACCTCAACTGTAAGGAGCACAGACCCAAGGTCATGGATCATCATATAGAACCTTTTCCTACCCATGGCCCAGGCAGGGACAGATTCCTTTTCTCTGTCTGCTTGAGTCTGTCTCTGAAGGTATATTTTTCTCTGCAGCACTCTTTTGTGCTTTACCACCCACCTAGCCCTTCTACCTACACTACTTTTTGCAGGAATCTCTGTTCCTAGGTACTGCCTTATAAACAGCATGACTCACTTTCCTTTCTATATGTAGGTCTTAAAACTCATCCCTTAATTTGCTGAGATAGACAATCTCTTACCACACACTAAAGCCATTGGAGAATTTACGGAAATCCAAGATAGAGGCAGACTATCTGGATGCTACATTCACCTCATCCAGGACCAAACTGGAATTACAACTAAATTATAGGACAATCATCCTGAATAACCAACTGAAGAGTAGCTGAAGAGAAGTCTTATAACCAAGAATCTAAAGAAACAGCCACATTGGGACTGGTAGAAAGGATGGAGATGAAAAGAAGGCTGGCTCTGCTCTCATTAATGAGGCTGAGGTTCTGGGGGAATATCTCAGCTGCCAAGGGCTCCTCCTGAGAAGTATGGGGCCTCAACCCCAAGTTGAACTTCCTAACCCAGACCACCAGAGCCAGAAAAAGGTACCCACATAATAGCTGACTATGAAAGGCAGCAGGGTTTCTGTCCTTTATGGAGAGACAGGAGTTTGCTAGAGATGCATGCACATTCTTAAAGGACCAAAGTACAAAACTTCATTTGCAGCCACTCACACTGGACTCTGGTGCAGAGAGGGTGAAACAAACTAGAAACATGTGAGAAGAGTCTGGGTCTTGTGGCTCTGGGAAAGAGCTGAAAGAACAGCCACCAGGACCCCTGTGCTGAGTCATTCTACAGCACTGCAAATGTCATCTTTCTTGGGTGGAGCACTCCACCCCAAGCAAGCTCAGCCTAGGGGAAAGCAAGAGCTCCACCTTGTGGAGCTTATGACCTGCTGGGAGTCAGCTGCCGAGGTCTGGACAGCCTCAGGGAGTGAATAAATTTTGTTGCTTTAGGGTGGGTGCCAATCTCCCCACTTTTCTGTGAACCTGATACTTCCACCTCACAGGATATCTGCTAGAATCATCCTCCAGACTTCTGGTGGACCCACCCTCCAGGATCAGGCAGCACCCCCCACTGAACTGCTAGTGCCTCTGCCCTCCTAAGTTTGGAGCAAAATCTCAGACAGATGAAGTTATGTGGATACAAGGAAGGGCCACACATCCCATCTTTCCTGAAGCCTGACTAGTACCATTCCCTCATAGGAGATCCACTGGCCTTACCCTCCTGACTCCCAGTGTCCCCACCCTGTTGAGCTCTGTCTTATCCCAACAAAACCTGAGACATACATTGTATTTTATGGCTCTGGGAAAAGGACTAATTTTTCCTCGCACACCTGACAAGAGCACAGCCCTTCCTCCACAAGCCAAATTTTGGGTTGTTTGGGCCTGATAAACTCTTCTGGCCTCACCCTTGATTACTCCTGAGACCCCCATCTCAACACAAAAGTTTGCAAGCTCCCTGAAAGTAGCAGCAAGACTTGGTATACCTGGAGACATTTGCTGAGTGGCCTCAGACCCAGGACTGGCACTGAGTTTGAATCTATATTAATCTGGTGAACACCATTTACCCCTACCTGCTAATTTACTGAGAACTTACCTCATGCAACTAGAATACCACCAGAGGATTTTTCAGGGATAAATCCTAACAGGCAGTCAGCAGGTAGAAGCAGTCATAGACTGACAGAAATGGATCTTAGAGTGCCTTGGGACTTTTGATGACCCAGGGTTTGCTGCTAATATAAACTGGCCATGGTGCACAGCTTGGTCCTTCCTATGCGCATTCCAAACAACAGGCAGCAAAAAACTGTTGGTTGTTTGTAACTCCAAACAGGCTGCCCAGGGTCAAAGGCAGCATCTGATATTGATCTGAACCAGAGTCCCTACTTAGATGCCCAGAACAAACACACCTAGTGGCCAGTCAGACAACATCAGAGAAGGATCCAATAAGCTTCACAAGTGACATATCCACAGGGAGATCTTGGAAAGCATCAGACTCTGCTAAGTTGAATTATGCTTTGTGTGGTTAGGATAGCAGATCATGTGCTGTAGTCAGAGTTTAGCCTTACCGTCAGCCATCCTGAGAGTCAATATCACAAATAAATGAGCCAATTATAATTAATATACAATGACAACAGGAGGATATACATAACTCACACAAGAGACATTCCTGGAACACCCATCTCACTTAATCAAGTAAACTGTGTCACTGGACCCCACAAGATACCTACTACATAAGACCACAACACAAAGACTAGGAGCCACAGCAAATTTATCTTATACATAAAAACTAACACAGAGAAGCACCAAAAATTGTGAGATAAAGAAATATGCCCCAAATTAAGAAAGAGAGAAATCTATAGGAAAACAACAAAATGCAATGGAGGCAAGCAATTTATCAGATACAGAGCTCAAAGCAATTGTTATAAGGATGTTCAACAGCATGAAAAAGATATAAAAATCATAAAAAGAACCAGTCAGAAATGAAGGATACAGTATCGAAAATTAAGAATTCACTGTGGGGAAAAAAGGGAAAGAGATGGAGGCAGGTATAGGGGAAATAAATGGGGAAAATAATATAGGAGAGGGAATAATATAGGGGAAGAAATAAACAGTAGTTTGGATGAAGCATGTAATTGAAGTGACCCAAAAGACATGATAAAAACAAAACAAAAACCACCCAATCAGAGCAGCAAAAAGAAAAAAGAACTTTAAAGAATGAGGATAGTTTAAGGAAACTAGGGACAACATGAAGCATAACAATATCCTCAACATAGAGGTACAGAAGAAGAGAAAGAATAAGGAATCAGGAACCTATTTGAAGGTATAATGTCCAAAATATTTCCTAATGTAGGGAAGGAAAATGACATACAAGTTCAGGAAACACAGAAATTCCCAAACAAGGTGAATCCAAAGAGGTCCTCATGAAGACACATCATGATTAAAATGGCAAAGGTTAAAGAGGAGATAATTGTTTTTAAAGATTTTATGTATTATTTTTAGAAGGAGGGGAAGGGAGAGAGGGAGATAGACATCAATGTATGGTTGCCTTTCACATGCCTCCAGCCACAGACCTGGCTTACAACTTTGTTATATGCCTTGGCTGGGAAATCAAACCATGGACCTTTGGGTTTGCAGGCCAGCACCTTATCCACTGTGCCACCAGCCAGGGCCTAGATAATTTTAAAATCTGTGAGTGAAAAACTGTTAATTATCTATAAGGGAGCTCCCATAAGACTTCTAGCTGATTACTCAACAGAAATATTTCAGGCCAGAAGCAATTTCAATGAAATATTCAAAGTGATGAAAAACAAGGACCTACAACCAAGACAATTTTACCCAGCAAGGCTATCATTTAAAATTAAAGGAAAAATAAAGAGATTTCCAGACAAGAAAAAGATAAAGGAGTTTGTTACCACCAAACCAATATTGTAACAAGTGTTAAAGGGTGTGCTTTGAGGAGAAAGAAGGAAGAAAGAAGGAAAAGGCAAAGAAGAATCAGAGTACTATAATTTAAAAGATAAAATGGCAATAAGTATGTACGTATCAAAAATCACTTTAAATGTTCCAATCAAAGCACATAGGGTAGCTGAATGAATAAGAAAACAAGGCCCATATACGAGTACAGGGTACGCACGATCAATTGACAAAATTTTAGTGAAATAAACAATATACCACAAAAGTGTTATATTTTTAAATAAATTTATTCTTATATGTAAGTACATAAACAGAATCATTATTTTTTTTAATTGTTAAAAAAAAGTCTCCATTTGCTGCAATAATAGACTCAATTTGATTTCAGAACTTTGAGCACACTTTAACTTTTCTTTATCCATGGACATCATAATGTTTTCAATCTTAGCTTTAACAGCCTCTTTATTGGAATGAGGTTGTTTATTAACTTCTCTCACACAAATGCTACATACATAATAGTCTAAGGGATTTGTTTGCATCTGGTGAACTAGACAGCCAGATTTCCTTTGACTAGAATTCAGAAACACTGACACTGAGAAATTCTCACACCTTTTTGGCATTATGTGCTGGTGCACCATCTTGTTGGAAGAGAAAATGACATCAATTTGTGACTAGCTTCATCCATGGTACAACTACTTCTCCCAAAACATCAAGGTAAACATCCTGGGTCTTCATTGATGACCTCCTAGATTCCGTGTACAATATCTGGACTTGCGTGACCCTTGTATACCTTATGCATTTTCCTTGTTGGTGGCGACATCAGCATCAGCATCATACACTTTATTCACATTGTAAACTGTACATAAAGGGATGTTATTGAAGTCCACACTGTCCTCAACAGTTCACCCTGCATGCAGTCCAGAATTGATGGTTACTCTAACATTGTATTCCTTTGACATGATGGTTGTGCTCAAAATTTAATACTTTATATTTTAAACAATGGTGTCAAACCATAACCTTAGAAACAGTTTTTTCAAAACTAATAAAAGCACATGAAATAAGGAGATGCAAAGTTATTGCCAATTGATCACATGCACCCTGCATATGCTGACTTCAACATATGATGTTGTATACACCCAAATGAAGTATACACCCAAACTAAAAGTAAAGAAATGGAAAAAAGAAAATTAAAAAGAAAAAAAACAGATGTAGCAATACTTATATGTGATAAAAATAGACATTAAAACAAAGGATAGAGTAAAAGACAAAAAAAGCACTACATAATGATAAAGAAAGCAACAGAACAAGAAAATATAACAATTGTAAACACTTGTGCACCCAATATACGATCATCTATATATATAAAGCAAATTTTGATGAGCATAAAGGGAGATATTATTTGTAATAGAGTCATAATACAAAATTGTAACATCTTGTTGACATCAATGGATAATAGTTCTCCAGACAGAAAATTAATAAGAAAAGAGTGGCCTTAAATGGCACATTAGCTCAGATTAATTTAATTGATATCTTCACAGGATTTTTATCTCAAAGCAGCAAAATATATTTTCTTTCCAAGTGCACATGGAACATGTTCTAGGACAGACTACATGTAAGGACACAAAACAAATCTCAATAAATTTAAGAAGATTCAAATCATATGATATATCTTCTTGATCATAATGGTATAAAACTAGAAATCAATTGCAAGAACAAAATTGAAAAACACATGAAGAAATAGAGGCTAAATAATATGTTACTAAGCAATGAGTGTGTTAAAAATAAGGTTAAGGTAAAAATCAAAGGATACCTTGAAGCAAATGAAATAGAGAATACAAACACAAAAAGACAAAATCTATGAGATGCAGTGAAAGGACTCATAGGAGAAAAATTCACAGCATCACAGGTCTAATTCAAGAAACAATAAAAATCTAAAATAAACAATCTAACTTTTCACTTAAAGGAGCTAGAAAACAACAATAAATAAAGCCCAAAGTGAGTACAAAAAAATGAAAAATATAATTCAAAGCAAAAATAAACAAAATACAGTCCATAAAAACAATACATAAGATCAATAAAATCAAGATCTGGTTCTTTGAAAAGACAAGACTGACAAACCTTTAAAGAGGCCCATGAAAAGAAAAAAAAAGAGAGAGAGGATTCACATGAATAAAATCAGGAATGACAGGATATGTAACATCTGACACCAAAGTAATACACAAGATTGTAAGAAAATGTTATGAACAATTATACACTGTTAGGTCATATGGTGAAGCAGGCCAGAGTTACAGGTTCTGGATTCCGGAAGACAGTCTCTGGGTTGGTAGAAAAGAAAAACCTACTGAGAGCCTTCAGAAGATTTGGCATGCTTTATTAGAAGCAGCTGCAGACTAACAACTGGGAGGCCAGGCAGCTCATGGGGCTGGTGGGCCTATGCATGATTTTTCCACTCTCAAACAGCAGCAGCAAACCTAACTTACAGCAGAGGCTTTTTATATACCTTTGGAAAAAAGAAGCAGCTTTTCCAGAGGCAACATCTGTTTACTCAGAGTTGCCACACTGCTTGCCCTTGAGTCCCCATGGGAACAAGATTAGCTCGAAGGCCACTAGTTAGCAAACTCCAGTGGTAGGTAAACCATATACAGAAAAAGAAAAACAAGAGACCATCAACCCCATCCTGTCATATGATAGTGTACATACAAAATCCCATAGGCTCCACCAAAAACTTACTTGACCTAATAAGCAAATTCAGCAAAATAGCTGGATATAAAGTCAATGTCCAGAAATCAAAAGCATTTTTGTATACCAATTGTCCACCAATTGGACAATTTGGAAGAAATGGATAAATTTCTAGAAACACACAACCTTCTAAAGCTGAATGAGGAAAAATCAGAGAATTTGGGCAGATTAAAACTAAGAAAATTGAAGAAGTAATCAAAAAACTCCCAAAAAACTAAAGTCCTGGACCAGATGGCTTTACAGCTAAATTTTACCAAACATTCAAAGAAACAACTAACACCTGTGCTTCTCAAAATATTCAAAAACATTTAAGAGGAGGGAAGACTCCCAAGGTCATTTTATGAGACCAGCATCATCCTAATCCCAAATTTACATAAAGATACTACAAAGAAAGAAAATAAGAGGCCATTATCTGTGATAAACATAGATGTTAAAATTCTCAACAAAATATACTAGCAAACAGGATCCAGCAATACATTAAAAAAATCATACTGCATAATAAAGTAGAATATGGTCCAGGGATTCAAAGGTGGTATAATATCAGCCAATCAGTAAATATAATACACCACAGAAACTAAATGAAGGATAAGAATCACAAAATCATATTAGTAGATGCATAAAAAGTATCTGAAAATTCAGTGGTGATTTATGATTTTAAAAAGCTCTTAGCAAAGTGGGAATAGGAAAAACATATCTCAATGTAATAAAGGTCACATATGACATAACCAAAATCATCCTCACTAGGCAAAAATGTGTTTTCCTTAAGATTAGGAACAAATCCAGAAGAAGCAGAAAGCCTGAATAGGCCAATAACAACTAGTGAAACTGAAGAAGTAATCAAAAATCTTCCAAAGCACAAGAGCCCCAGACCAGATGGATACACAGGTGACTTTTACCAAACATTTTAAGAAGAACTGACTCCTATCCTTCTCAACCTATACCAAAAAATCCAGGAAGAGGGAAGACTCCCAAACTCTCCCTATGAGGCTGATATTATTCTAATCCCAATACCATAAGACACAGCTAAGAAAAAAAAAAACAAAACTACAGGCCAATATCTCTGATGAACATAGATGCTAAGATTCCCAACAAAATATTGGCCAACCAGATCCAGCAACACATTAAAAAGGTTGTACACCATCATCAAGTGGGCTTCACCCCAGGGATGCAAGGATGGTACAACATTCGTAAATCAATAAATGTAATACACCACATCAACAAATTGAAAGACAAAACCCACCTGATCATATCAATAGATGCTGAAAAAAGCATTTGATAAAGTACAGCAACCATTCATGATAAAAACCCTCAGCAAAATGGGCATAGAGGGAGCATACATCAACATCATAAAGGCCATCTATGAGAAACCTGAAGCCAACATCATACTTTAACACTCAAAAACTAAAAGCTTTCCCCCTAAGATCGGGAATAAGACAAGGCTGTCCACTTTCTCCACTTCTGTTTAACATCATCTTGGAAGTTCTAGCTATAGACATCAGAGAAGAAGAAGGAATCAAAGGTATCCAAATTGGAAAGGAGGAAGTCAAACTGTCATTATTTGCAGATGACATGATAGTGTACATACAAAACCCGATAGGCTCCACCAAAAACTTACTTGACTTAATAAGCAAATTTAGCAAAATAGCTGGATATAAACCCAATATCCAGAAATCAAAAGCATTTTTGTATACCAATAATGAAACAACAGAAATAAAAGCAAAAAAGCAAATCCCATTTACCATACTAACAAGAAAAATAAAGTACCTAGGAATAAACTTAACTAAGGAGGTAAAAGACCTGTACTCAGAAAACCACAGAACAGTGAAGAAAGAAATCAAGGAAGATACAAATAAATGGAAGCATATACCATGTTCATGGATGGGAAGAATTAACATAATTAAAATGTCCATTCTACCCAAAGCAATCTACATATTCAATGCAATCCCAATTAAAATACCAATGACAGACTTCACAGAAATAGAAAAAATACTTCAAAAATTTATATGGAGCCAAAACACCCATGAATAGCCACAGCAATCTTGAGAAAGAAGCACAAGGTAGGAGGAATCACAATACTGGACTTCAAACAATATTACAAGGCTACTGTCATCAAAATAGCATGGTACTGGCATAAGAATAGACATATAGATCAAGAGAACAGAACAGAGAGTCCAGAAATTAACCTAGGACTCTATGGTCAATTCATAGTCAACAAAGGGGGAAGGAACATGAAATGGAGTGAAAACATTCTCTTCAACAAGTGGTATTGGGAGAACTAGGCAGCAACATGCAGAAAGATAAAACCAGACCACCAACTTACACCATACACCAGAATCAACTCAAGATGGATAAAGGATTTAAACATAAGCAGTGCCACCATAAAGGTCCTGGAGAAAAATATAGGCAGTAAAATTTTAGATATTGAATAGCAAAATATGTTTACCAAGGGCAAAAGAAATAAAAGAACAAATCAACAAATGGGACTATATCAAATTTAAAAGTTTCTGTTCAGCTAAAGAAAGCACCAGCAAAATTCAAAAGGAACCAACTGTATAGGAAAACATAATTGCCAATTATATCTCAGACAAGGGTTTGATCTCCAAAATATATAAAGAACTAATGCAACTCAACACCAGAGAGACAGACAGCCCAATTAAAAAATGGGCAAAAGACCTAAACAGACCACTCACTGAGGAAAACATACAAAAAGCCCAGAGGCATATGAAAGAATGCTCAACATCACTAGTCATCAGAGAGATTCTAATGAAAACCACAATGAGATACCACCTCACACCTGTCAGAATGGCAATCATCAACAAATCAACCAACAACAAGTGTTGGCAAGGATGTGGGGCAAAGGGAACCCTGGTGCACTGTTGGTGAGAATGCAGACAGGTGCAGCCACTATGGAAAACAGTATGGAGTTTCCTTCAAAAACTAAAAATGGAACTGCCTTTTGATCCAGCAATTCCACTACTAGGGCTCTACCCAAAGTATCCTGAAACACCAATTCATAAGAACCTGTGTACCCCTATGTTCATAGCAGCACTATTTACAATAGCCAAGTGCTGAAAGCAGCCCAAGTGCCCATCAGTGGATGATTGGATCAGAAAACTTGGGGCACAATAGAATACTACACAACAGAAAAAAGAAGGAACTTCTAAACTTTACAACATCATAGATGGAACTAGATACCAATGGCATATTTCAGAACTAGAAAAATATTTCAAAAAAAAAAATATATATATATATATCCACAAAAGACCCAGAATAGCCACAGCAATCTTGGGAAAGAAGAACAAAATTAGAGGACTCCCACTACCTGATATCAAACTACAAGGCCATAATAATCAAAACAGCATAGCACTAGCATAAAAAAGACACATAGATCAATGGAACATAATAGAGATCCCAGAAGTAAGTCCATACCTTTATTATCAATTAACATTTGATGAGAAGCAAAGATAGTCTATTCAATAAAATGGTGTTTGGAGAGGTGTGCAAAAATAAAACTATACCACCTTCTTACAGCATACAGAAGAATAACCTCAAAAGACTGAAGCATTAGACCCAACCCATAAAAATCTAAGAAGGAAACATAGTCAGTAAAATCTCTGACATCTCTTACAGCAATATTTTTCTGCTATATCTCTTTGGGCAAATGAAACAAAAGAAAAAAATTAACAAATGAGACTACATTAAACTCAAAAGTATTGCACAGCAAAAATAAAAATCAACAAAATGAAAAGAGAACTTACTGAATGAGAGAAAATATTTGCCAATGACACATTTGATAAGAGATTAATATCCAAAATTTGTAAATGACTTTTGAAACTCAATATAAAAAAAGAAAAAAGAAAAGAAAATCCAATTAAAAACTGGGCAAAGGACCTAAATAGACATTAGTCCAAATAGGACACAGAGATAGCCAATAGACATATGAAAAGAAAAGATGTTCAACATCATTAACCATCAGAGCAATACAAATTAAAACCACAGTGAAAAATGACCTCACATCTGTCAGAACAGCTATCATCAATAAATCAACAAACAAGTGTTGGTGAAGATGTTTAGGAAAAAGTAATCCTTTTGCACAGCTGATGGAACTGCAGGTTGGTGCAACAACTGCAGAAAGCAATATGGAGTTACTTCAAAAAATTAAAACTGAGAGAACCAAGATGGCAGAGGAGTAAGCTGAGCTACTCCAGTCTCCTCCCAATACCAAACTGGAATTACAACTTAATTGGGGAGAAATCATCTAGAATAACCAACAGATAACCAACTGGAGAGAAGCATTATTCCTACAGACAAAACAGAAGAGCCAATTCATCAAAACATGACCAATAGGAAGTGTGGAGGTGCAAGAGGCTGGCAGGGCTCCCACTGCTGGCAGCTGAAGGGACGGAGAAACATCTCAGCAGCCGGGGTTCTGCCTGAGAAGGGTGGGATCTAAACCCCCAACTGGGCTTCCCAGCCTACAGCAACACAGATGAGAGTAAAATAGCACCCAGCTGTGAAAAGCAAAAAGCCTCCAAGTTTAGCTGGCTTGACAGAGACTGAGATTTTAAAGGTATCACACATGAAAATACGGCAGAACCCATCTACCCTGGGCTCTAGCAGAGGGAGGGCACAGTGGACTAGAGAAGCTTGGGGAAAGTTTGTATCAGTGTCTTCAGGGGGAGAGCTGAGGGAGCAGCCCTTGAGTCCAGTGCTGACCCATCCCCCATACAGCCTGCAGACCACTCTTCTCCAAAGGGCAGTAGCCTGAGGGGAAGCCACAGCCCCAACCATAGGAATTAATCTGCCCCACCCAGAGGTGCCTAAACTGACCACTACTCACAGACTGATTGGATTAACAGCTAAAGGAGACAAAGACAGTGGATCTCTGGTAGTCTCCAACTGGCTGACTAGGCCCAGACTGGGACACGAGCTAACATTACCAAGCACAGATCCAGGAAGTAAAAAAAGTGCACCTCTACACCACAGAAGGTCACACCACTAAGACAGTAAGTCAAAGCAGACCAATCTAAGAAGCAGAACAAGAGCCACCTAAAATGGGTAGACAAAGAAATCAACCCTCAGCAAATAGAAAGGAGGAATGCCCAGGAAGGGTGCAAAATGAAATACAGGCAAGCATCCTATCAGACATGGAATTCAAAATAACGATGATAGAGAAGCTTAATGAACTCAGAGAATTCAAAGGAAACTATAAACAACTCCAGGGGAACTACAAAAAAACTCCTGGAGAACTACAAAGAACTCTAGGGAAGCTACAAGGAACTTACTGAGAACTACACAAACATTAAAAAGGACATAGACATCATCGATAAGAGCCAGGATGAAATGAAGAATACAATTTCTGAATTGAAGAACACAGTAGAAGGAATCCAAAGCAGGCTACAGAAAGCAGAGGATCAGATCATCGAGCTGGAGGTCAATGTAGAAAAAAATTCCCAGACAGTGCAACAAAATGAAAAAGGCCCTGACTGGTAGCACAATGGATGAGGTGCCACCCTGCTAACCCAAACATCGCAGGTTCGACTCCCCAGCCAGGGCACATAACCAGGTTGCAAACCAGGTCTGCAGTCAGGTCTGTGGCTGGAGGCAGGTGAAACGCAACAGTACATTGATGTCTATCTCCCTCTCTGCCTCTCTCACTTCCCCTCTTTCTAAAAATAATGAAATAAAATATTTTTAAAAATTTAAAAATAGGTGATCAAAGATGGCGACAGAGTAGAGAGCAGTGCTGATGGTGTTCACGAGTACCAGAGCAGCTGGAAGACAGGATAGGGAGCACAAGACATCTTCAGGTCCCTGAGAATTGGAGCGGTCAGCAGCTGGACTCAGGGGAGCACAGCCCAGAGGCAGCAGAGAACTGCAGGAGAGCAGGTGAGGCATTTCCGGACCGGCTGGCGATCTGAGGTTGGCTCTGGGCAGTGGCGGATCTACCCAGAGGGGCATGTTTAACTGAAGCCAGCTGCAGGATCCCTGACAACTAGAAATCTGAATAGAGAAGTGTGGGCAGCAAGGGCAAATGTTGGAGGGAACGAGGAATTGAACTCCTGCAGGGGAGGGACTGTGTGAGAGCCTCACTCCAGTAACAGGGAGAGGAAGCTCCTCACTGGGCCAGAGGTGGAGGAGAAGAGTCCTGCGAGGAGCAAGAGCGGGGGAGCAGGGAAGTGCACCGGCTGGGCAGTGTTGGCAGACCCCGGGCACTATTGGCAGACAGGGACTGCATCCTCCAGGAGCTGCAGGGGCAGGGCCAGTCATCACAGGAACGAGCGAGGTTGCAGGCTGCCCTGCAGGGGTGCCAGGTGCCCATCACAGGCAGGAACCTCCTCCAGGAGTTGGAAGGGGCACCCAGAGGGCCCCAGAACACCGGCAGTCCTAAACCCAGCTAGGCTACTGAAGGCCCAGCCTACCTGGAGGCTGACACTCAGAATAAGCCCTGACTGTGACAATCATAGGCCCTGCCACTCCAAGACCAGCTAGACTATAGACTGCAGAGACCTGACCAAGAAAAAGAGGCAACCTCAGGAAATGGATCGCGGCTAATCTCGGGCACATGAGTTATACCGAGAGCTACATGAACTATTAATCCCTAACATATCCCTTTTAGAAGTTCCTTCTCACATATTTTTAATCCCCCCTATCTCAATCCACCTAAATACCCAAGACCCTCCCTCTACTCTTGATTTAAAGTCTACTCACTCTCTGGCTACAAATATTCCCATCACCAAAAGGAAAGAAGGAATCCCCAGAAAGAACACCAAATGAAACAGGGACACCCGAAATATCAGATAAAGAATTCAAAAGAATGATGAAAGAGAAGCTCAATGAGCTTAGCCAGCTCAGAGAAAACTATAAAAACAACTCCAGGGAAGTTACAAGGAACTTGCTGAGAGCTACAACAGCATGAAAAAGGACATAGAAACTATCAATAAGTGCCAGGAGGAAATGAAGAATACAATTTCTGAATTGAAGAATATAGTAGAAGGAATCAACAGTAGGCTAGAGGAAGCAGAGGACCAGATCAGCAAATTGGAGGACAATGTAGACAAATACTCCAAGACGGTACAAGAGAATGAAAAAAGGCTGAATAAGATTGAAGAGGGTTTAAGAGAGCTGCAGGACAACATGAAACGTAATAATATCTGTATCATAGAGATACCAGAAGGAGAAGAGAAACAAAGAATGGAAAACCTGTTCAAAAAAGTCATGATAGAAAATTTCCCTAACATGATGAATGAAAACATTAATCCAGTTCAGGAAGCACAGAGGGCCCCAATGAAGATCAACCCAAACAGACCAACTCCAAGGCACATTATTATTAAAATGGCAAATTTCAAAGACAAAGAGAGAATCCTAAAAGCATCAAGACAGAAATGACAAATAACATAAAAAGGGGCTCCAATAAGGCTATCAAATGATTATTCAACAGAAACAACGCAAGCCAGAAGGAAATGGCAAAAAGTATTTCAAGTCATGGTAAACAAAGGCATGCAAACAAGAATACTCTATACAGAAAGGCTCTCATTCACGATAGTAGGAGAAATAAGGAGTTTCCCATGCAAAAAAAGACTGAAAGAATACATCTCTACCAAACCAGCATTGCAAGAAATGCTAAAGGGTCTGCTTTAAAAATAAGTAAATAAATAAAATGAAGAAACAGAGAAAGCCACAGAGGAATATAGACACAAAGGGAGAAAATGGCAATGAATAAGTATCAATCAATAATAACCTTAAATGTAAATGGATTAAATGCACCAATCAAAAGACATAGGGTAGCTTAATGGATAAGACAACATGACCCACATATATGCTGTCTTCAAGAGACCCATCTCAGAACAAAAGATTGACACAGATTGAGAGTGAAGGGATGGAAAACTATATATCAAGCAAATGGACATGAAATAAAAGCTGGAGTAGCAATACTGATTTCAGACAAAATAGATTTTACAATGAAGGCCATAAAAAAGGACAAAGATGGGCATTTCATAATACTTCAGGGAACAATCCATCAAGAAGAAATAACTCTGGTACACATATTCGCACCCAACATAAAAGTTTTGAAATATATAAGGAAAACATTGGAAGACTTTAAGAAAGATATAGACAGCAACACACTAATAATAGGGGCTTTTAATGCCCCACTATCAACAATGGACAGATCTTCCAAACAAAAAATCCTCAGAGATATTGTGGCATTGAACAACACCTTAGAGGAAATAGACCTAACTGATGTATACAAAGTCTTTCACCCAAAAGAAGCAAAATACACATTCTTTTCAAATGCAAAGGATCATTCTCAAAGATAGACCACATGGTAGGTCACAAGACAAGCCTCCACAAATACAGGATAATTGAAATCATGCAAAGCATGTTCTCAGATCACAATGGCTTGAAACTAGAAACCAATCTCAAGGGAAAAAAACCAAAATTCTCTAACTCCTGGAGACTGAATAACATGCTTTTAAGTAGTGAATGGGTTAACAATGAGATCAAAGATGAAATCAAAAAGTTCCTGGAAACAAATGACAATGAACACACAACAGCCCAAAACCTATGGGATACAGCAAAGGCAGTTCTCAGAGTGAAATTTATAGCAATACAGGCCTTCCCAAAAAGGTCACAAGAAGTTTATAAAAACAACCTAACCAGAAAGCTACAAGAACTAGAGGGACAACAACAAACAAAGCCCAGGGCAAGTAGAAGGATGGAAATCATCAAGATCAGAGCAGAACTAAATAACTCAGAGATTCAAACTACAATTCGAAGAATCAACAGGTCCAGGAGCGGGTTGTTTCAAAAAATAAACAAAATTAACAAGCCTTTATCCAGACTCATCAAGAAAAAGAGAGAGAGGACCCAAATAAACAGAATCAGAACTGAGAGAGGAGAATTCACAACTAATTCCTCAGAAATACAAAACATTGTAAGAAATTACTACAAACAACTATATGACAAAAAATATGACAATTTGGATGGACACATTTCTGGAAATGTGTAATTTACCAAAACTGAACCCAGAAAAAGCAGAAAACCTGATTAGGCCAATAACAACTAATGAAATTTAGACAAATAATCCAAAATCTCCCAAGCACAAAAGCCCTGGACCAGGTGGATACACAGGTGAATTTTACCCAACATTTAAAGAAGAACTAACTCCTATCCTTCTCAACTTATACCAAAAAATTCAGGAAGAGGGAAGACTCCCAAACTCTTTCTATGAGGACAGTATTATTCTAATCCCAAAAACAGGGCAAGACACACGTAAGAAAGAAAACTACAGCCTAATATCTGTAATGCACATAGATGCTAAAATTCTCAACAAAATATTGGCCAACCAGATTCAGCAGTATATTATAAAGATTATACACCATGATCAAATGGATTTCATCTCAGGGATGCAAGGATGGTACAACATTCGTAAATCAATAAATGTAATACACCATATCAACAAATTGAAAGACAAAACCCACCTGATCATATCAATAGATGCTGAAAAAAGCATTTGATAAAGTACAGCAACCAATTATGATAAAAACCCTCAGCAAAATGGGAATAGAGGGAGCATACCTCAACATCATAAAGGCCATCTATGAGAAACCTGAATCCAACATCATACTTCAACACTCAAAAACTAAAAGCTTTCCCCCTAAGATCAGGAATGAGACAAGGCTGTCCACTTTCTCCACTTCTATTCAACATTGTCTTGGAAGTCCTAGCTATTGCCATCAGAGAAGAAAAAGGAATCAAAGGTATCCAAATTGGAAAGGAGGAAGTCAAACTGTCATTATTTGCAGATGATATGATAGTGTACATAAAAAACCCGATGGGCTCCACCAAAAACTTACTCAATCTGAGAAGTAAATTTAGCAAAATAGCTGGGTATAAAGTCAATGTCCAGAAATCAAACGCATTTTTGTATACCAATAATGAAACAACAGAAATAGAAGCGAAAAAACAAATCCCAGTTACCATAGCAACAAGAAAAATAAAGTACCTAGGAATCAACTTAACTAAGGAGGTAAAAGACCTGTACTCAGAAAACTACAGAACAATGAAGAAAGAAATCAAGGAAGACACAAATAAATGGAAGCATATACCAGGTTCGTGGATGGGAAGAATTAACATCATTAAAATGTCCATACTACCCCAAAGCAATCTACAGATTCAATGCAATCCCAATTAAAATACCAATGACAGACTTCACAGAAATAGAAAAAAATACTTCAAAAATTTACATGGAGCCAAAAACGCCCACGAAATAGCCACAGCAATCTTGAGAAAGAAGCACAAGTTAGGAGGAATCACAATACCAAACTTCAAACAATACTACAAGGCTACTGTCATCAAAACAGCATGGTACTGGCATAAGAATAGACATATAGATCAATGGAACAGAATAGAGAGCCCAAAAAGTAACCCAGGACTCTATGGTCAATTCATATTCAACAAAGGAGGAAGGAGCATAACATGGAGTAAAAACAGTCTCTTCAACAAATGGTGTTGGGAGAACTGGACAGCAACATGCAAAAAGATAAAACTAGACCACCAACTTACACCATACACCAGAATCAACTCAAGATGGATAAAGGATTTAAACCTAAGCAGTGCCACCATAAAGGCCCAGGAGAAAAATATAGGCAGTAAACTTTTGGATATCCTACGCAAAAATATGTTTACTGATACTTTACCAAGGGCAAAGGAAATAAAAGAACAAATCAACAAATGGGACTATATCAAATTGAAAAGTTTCTGTTCAGCTTAAGAAAATATCAGCAAAATTCAAAGGGAACCAAATGTATGGGAAAACATAATTACCTCAGCAAAGGTTTGATCTCCAAAATATATAAAGAACTAATGTGACTCAACACATGGGAGACAGACAGCCCAATTAAAAAATGGGCAAAGGACCTGAACAGAGAACTCACTGAGGAAGACATACAAAGGGCCCAGAGGCATAGGAAAGAATGCCCAACATCACTAGTCATCAGAGAGATGCAAATTAAAACCACAATAAGATACCACCTCACATCTGTCAGAATGGCAATCATCAACAAATCAGTAAACAACAAGTGTTGGCAAGGATGTGAGACAAAAGGAATCCTCGTGCACTGTTGGTGGGAATGCAGGCTGGTTTAGCCACTGTGGAAAACAGTATGAAGTTTCCTTTAAAAAGCTAAAAATGGAACTGCCTTTTGATCCAGCAATTCCACTACTTGGACTATACACAAAGAATCCTGAAACACCAATTCATAAGAACCTATGTACTCCTATGTTCATAGCAGCCCTATTTACAATAGCCATGTGCTGGAAACACCCTGAGTGCCCATCAATGGATGATTGCATCAAAAAACTTTGGTACATTTACACAATGAAATACTGTACAGCAGAAAGAAAGAAGGAACTCCTATCCTTTGCAACATCATGGATGGAACTGGAGAGTATTATGCTTAGTGAAATAAGCCAGTCAGTGAAGGACAAATACCATATGATCTCACCATTACAGGACAATAATGAACAAAACTAACAACAATCAAAACAGAACCAAATATAGGAATACAGTGAATAGGCCTTTGGTGGTCAGTGGGAAGGAGATTTGGGGGAGGCAGAGGCAAGGAAAGGGAGCAGTTTAGACAAGAACCTAGTATAAAGGAACCATGGACATGGACAACCAGTGGGACTGACTTTGGGGAGAATGGGAGGGTGGGGAGGGGGACAGAGGGGAACAAAAAGAGGATGGATGTAATACAACAACAATAAAATTTAAAAAGAAAAGAAAATAAAAAATTGAAAAAGGACTAAAAAAGAATGAAGAGGTTTTAAGACAGCTGCAGGATAACATGAAATGTATTAACATCCGTATTATAGGAATACCAGAGGGAGAAGATGAGGAGCAAGGGATAGAAAGCCTCTTTGAAAAAGTAATGACAGAAAACTTCCCTAACTTCAGGAGAGAATATGTCATGCAAACTCAGGAAGCACAGAGGATGCTAAGGAAGATGAACCCAAATAAGCTCACTCTAAGACACATCGTCATGAAAATGGCAAATTTCAAAGACAAGGAGAGAATCCTAAAAGCAGCAAGAGAGAAATAGCTAATAACATACAAGGGGGCTCCCATAAGGTTATCAGCTGATTTCTCAACAGAAACACAAGCCAGAGGAAATGGCAAAAAAATATTTCAAACAATGAAAAACAAAAGCCTGCAACCAAGAATACTCTACCCAGCAAGGCTCTCATTCAAAATGGAAGGTGAAATAAGGAGTTCTTCAGACAAAAGAAATCTAAAACAATACATCTCCACCAAACCAGCATTGCAAGAGATGCTAAAGGGTCTGCTTTAAGAAGATGAAGAACAGAGAGACATACAGAAATACAGGCACAAAGGTAAATGGATTAAATGCACTAATCAAAAGACATAGAACAGCTGTATGGATAAGAAGCAACTTTCACTTATGAATGATTTAAAGTGATCTTGTTATAAATAGATTTGACTAAATAAGGTACAGTTTTATATATTACTTGTATCTGCATTACTGCAGGTTAAGTTTTCTTAGATTGGAATCATTTCACAATATGGGAAGATCGGGTTACCTGCAATAACTCAGAAAAATCTAATGCAGTTAAGGAAAAAGAAAAAGGTAAGAAAATATAGATATATATTACATAGAAGACATGCTATCTTTCTTATTCACAATTACAAAATATTGCTTATTTGTGGGTGTGTAATATATAGATTTTGTTAGCAATTTATGTTTTAAAGAGCAACCAACCAGTCATGGTTGTGTTTTGAAATCAGTCAATCTTTAGGTTAGAAAAGATGGTCAGAATAAAGACCAATTTGGATGGAAGTTGCAAACTACTAAACTATATGATTCATCTACATAGACAAAATATATTCTTATAATAACATGTAAATTAGATGAGATTCCTTTCAACTAAATCGTGGAAATCTACATTTCCAGTTATGAAGGCCCCCAAACTGGGGATACTTGGGGAAAGGAATTAATGCTATAGTAAACTTTATTATTGAAATATGATCATATATAATCTCTAACTCAACAGACTCTTAAATAGTTCAGGGGTTAGTTTAGGACCACATAGGAAGTCAATCACTAGTCCAAAAAATAGCTAGAATACTATTCTACAAAATTATTTAAATTTTAGGGATTTTTATTTTTTACCTCAACTTAGTAGATATAATAATTTCTACTCTGGGGACAGGCTGAGCATTGCAAGTGTCATAATTTGTGACACTTTTCACATTTCTATCACCATTTCTGTGATATACTTCAAAAAATAGCATTCCAGAGTAAAATAAGTATTACAGAAGAAAAACTACTTAATCTTGTTATAATATATTTAAAATACTGTCATTTAACATGTAATAATTATGTAAGCTATTGGCATATTTTAAATTTTTTGTATTGATTCTTCAAAACCCAGTATGTACTTTAAGTGTGTGTAAAAATATATGTATGGATATAAATGAATTTTTCATGTGTTTGGTAATATTACAATACATATTACTTAAAAGAGTAATTCTTTGAACAAATGAATTAATGTTGGCATTTTGGAATAATGAAAAGAAAACTCTGTATTAATATGATTTGAGAAGCTGACAGGAGGCAGTAATTAAATGGTGAATTGTCTGGATGTGAAAGGGGAAAAAAAAGTACACATTGGTGGTTACAGAATGGATAGGGGGATGTTAAGAAGAATAAAGGAAATAGAGAAGCCAAATAACTTATATGCATGACTCATGGACATGAACTAAATGGGGCATTGCTGGAGGGAATGGGGTACTGGGTGTAGGGGGGCAAAAGGGGGAAAATTGGGACAACTGTAATAGCAAAATAAATAAAATATATTAATAACAAAATTAAAACTGAAATTGATTTCTTGATATGATCCAGTGATTGCACTAATGGGAATTTATCCAAAGAAACCTGAAACATTTAATTCAAATGATTATACGTGCCCCTATGTTCAGCTAGACTGATAACAATTAGTGAAATTTAAGCAATAATCAAAAAACTCTCAGTACAGAAGACCTCGGGGCCAAGTTTTATCAAACATTCAGGGAAGAACTAACTCCTATCCACCTCAACCTATTCCAAAACATCCAAGAGGAAAGACTCCCAAACTTTTTTATGAGGCCAATATTATTCTAATCCCAAAACCAGGTCAAGACACAACAAAGAAAGTAAACTATAGGCCAATATCTCTGATGAACATAGATACTAAAATTCTCAACAAAATACTGGCAAACTGGATTCAGCAATACATTAAAAAGACCATATACCATGATCAAATGGTATTCACCCCGGAGATACAAGGATACTAAACATTCACAAATCAATAAATGGCATACACTACATAAACAAAATAAATGGCAAACACCATATGATTATATCAATAGATGCTAGAAAAGCATTTGATAAAGTATATCACCCATTAATGATAAAAATGTTCAGCAAAATGGGACTGGAGGGAGCACATATCAACATAATAAATGCCATATATGAGAAACCTGAAGCCAACATCATACTCAATGGGCAAAAACTAAAAGCCTTCCCCCTAAGATCAGAAACAAAACAAGGCTGTCCACTCTCACCACTTCTATTCAACATTGTTTTGGAAGTTTTAGCCATAGTGATCAGATAAGAAAAAGGAATCAAAGGTATCCAAATTGGAAAGGAGGAAGCAAAATTGCCATTATTTGCAGATGACATGATAGTGTACATACAAAACCCAACAGACTCCACCAAAACCTACTTGACCTAATAAGCAAATTTAGCAAGGTAGCTGGATAGAAAATCATTATTCAGAAATCAAAAGCATTTTTGTATACCAATAATGAAACATCTGAGATAGAAGCTAGAATCTGAGATAGAAGCTAGAAAACAAATCCCATTTACCATAGCAACAAGAAAAATAAAGTACTTAGGAATAAAATTAACCAAGGAGGTAAAAAACCTGTACTCAGAAAACTACAGAACATTGAAGAAAGAAATTAAGGAAGATAAAAATAAATGGAGCCCTGGCTGGTAGCACAGTGGATAAGGTGCCGGCCTGCGAACCCAGGGGTTGCAGGTTCAATTCCCTACCCAGGGCACATAAGGAGGTTGCAAACCAGGTCTCCAGTCAGGTCTGTGGCTGGAGGCAGGTGAAAAGCAACCATACATTGATGTCTCTCTCCCTCTCTGCCTCTCTCCCTTCCCCTCTTTCTAAAAATAATGAAATAAAATCTTAATAAAATACAATATATTTTAAAAAATAAAAATAAAAATAAATGGAAGCATATACCATGCTCATAACATCATAAAAATGTACATGCTACCCACAGCACTTTATAGATTCAATGAAATCCCAATTAAAATACAATTTTAATTATTTCTCAGATATAGAAAAAATACTTCAAAAGTTTATATGGAGCCAAATACTACCACAAATAGCCACAGCCATCTTGAGAAAGAACAAAGTAGGAGGAATCACAATACCAGATATCAAATTATGCTACAAGGCCACTGTAATCAAAATAGTGTAGTACTGACATAAGAATAGTCATATAGACCAATGGAACAGAATAGAGAGCTCAGAAATAAGCCCAGGACTCTATGTTCAATCAATATATAAAAAAGGGGGGAGGAGCATAAAATAGACTGAAAATAGCCTCTTTAACAAGTGATGTTGCGGGAACTGAACAGGAACGTGCTAAAAAATAAAACTAGACCACCAATTTACACCATACACCAGACTAAACTCAAGATGGATAAAGGATTTATACCTAAGTTGTGCCACCATAAAAGTCCTAGAAGAACATGTAGGAATTAAAATTTCAGCTATCGCACACAGCAATATTTTCATAAATACTTCTCCAAATCAAGGGAAATAAAGGAACAAATAAACAAGTGGAACTACATCAAACTGGAAAGTTTCTGCTCAGCTAAAGAAAACACCAGCAAAATTTAAAGGGAATCAACTGTATGGGAAAACATACTTACCAATGATACCTCAAACAAGGGTTTGATCTCCAAAATATATAAAGAACTTATATGACTCAACACCAGGGAGACAGACAGCCCAAGTAAAAAATAGGCAAAGGACGTGAACAGGCACTTCTCTGAGGAGGACATACAAAGGGTCCAAAGGCATATGAAAGAATGTTCAGCATCACTAGCCATCAGAGAGATGCAAATTAAAACCACAATGAGATACCACCTCACACCTGTCAGAATGGCAATCATCAACAAATCAACAAGCAACAAGTTCTGGAGAGGATGTGGAGAAAAGGAAAACCTAATGCACTGCTGATGGGAATGCAGATTGGTGCAGCCACTATGGAAGACAGTATGGAATTTACTCAAAAAACTAAAAACGGAACTGACTTTTGACCCAGTCATTCTACTGCTAGAATTATACCTGAAAAACCCTCAAATACCAATTCAGAAGAACCTAGGCACCCCTATGTTCATAGCAGTGCTATTTACATAGCCAAGTGCTGAAAACAGCCTAAGTGCCCATCAGTGGATGAATGGATCCAAAAACTTCAGTACATTCATACAGTACAATACTACATAGCAGAAAAAAAGAAGGAACTCCTACCTTCTGCAACAACATGGATGGAACTGGAGAGCATTGTACTTAGTGAAATAAGCCAGTCAATGAAACAAATACCATATGATCTCACCCATTACAGGACAATAATGAACAAAAACAAAAAACAAAAAAACAAGCAAAACAGAACCAGAGGCATGAGAACAAGGAACAGACATTCAGTGTGCAGATGGGAGAGGGGAGGGGGAAGAAAAAGGCAAAGGGAGAGAACAGTTTAGTCAGTCAAGGCACTAGCATGGATGACCCATGATCATGGATAACATGTGGGGATTGACTGTGGGAGAGGGGATAGGGAGGGTGGGGCAGGGAAGATTAGTTTGGGGAAAATGGGATAAATGTAATACAACAATAAAACAATTATAATAAGTAAAGATACAAATAAAATTAACTTTATATATACAAATGGAAGGAAATAGTGCTTTAAAGGCAGGGTGGCCTAAAACTCCCTTTCCACATTGAGAGTGCAACACCTTAATTCCATGGTAACAGAAGTTCTGCTCAGACCCTCCAGACCTCCTCTTGTGTATCTGTTTATTTGGCTGTTTATCTGTATCTTTTATTATATCCTTTATTAAACTAGTAAACACAAGTAAGTGTTTCCCTGAGTTCTGTGAACAACTCTAGCAAATTAGTCAAACCCAGCAGAGGGTTGTGGAAACCTCAGATTTATTGCCAGTGGGTCAGAAGTCAAGGTAAACAACTTGGGTAGGAAATTGGCCTCTGATGTGAGGGGCAGTCTTCTGGGAATCAACATTTAACCTGTGAGATGTGATGCCATCTCCAGGTAGAGTGAGAATTGACTTTAATTGTAGGACACCCAGCTGGTGTTGCACAATTGCTTGATGTGTCTTAGAATTGCTTGCTATGGGAAAACTCCCCATGCATGGGGTATCAGAAGTATTGTAAATGCTTCAAGTACTCTTATCACTTAGGAATTTACAAGCATTTTGGGAGCCCTGTGTCAGGACCCAGAAGCAAAAACCAAGATATAATTTTTTTCCCGTTATCTCACAGGCCCCAAGGGTCATTCTCTGTTGCTTTTCCTTCTTCATTATTGACTAGGCCTGTTTCTTCTGCCAGTTTTTCCTTATCTTCCTGAAGTGCTTAGGACCATTCCTCTAATGTCTTTGTTTTCAACATTCTCTCTCTAAATCACCTCATCCAATTTCATTCCTTTAAATACCATCTGCATCATTCATTGATGTAGCTCTGATCTTTGGCCTAAACAATAAGAAAGACAAACTAGTACTTGACATATCCTCTTAGATTTTTAATAGTATAAAATGTAACATACATAATGCCAAATTCTGATTTCCCTCTACAATTGACTTATTCTTTCCCCCACAGTATTAGAAAAATGGTGACTCAAGGCAGTTTTAATCATCATTCCTCTCAATTACATCCTCTGCAAATAGTTTGTGATAAATCCTTCTGTATTTATCATCCCAACATATAAATAGTCTGATACACTTCTCATTTTCTCTATTGACACCAACCTAGTTTTCTGTATTCCAAGTCACCATCATCTCTCACCTCAATTTACTGTGATATCTCATGTTGCAATTATTCTATTTGTTCTAACCTTTGCCTCCACTCCCCTGTGTAATCTGATCTTCCCAAAAAATCCAGAGTGATTCATAAATAAAATCTTGCCACCCTTTGGTTCAAAGCTGTCTAAGGCCTTTTCCCATTACTGACAGTAAAATCTAGTTTTTACTATGTTTTAAAAACAGCCTCACTTCTCTGAACTCACCACCTACCTCATTCCCTCCTGTTCGCTCTACTTCAGCCTTATGATATCACTCTGTGGGTCCCACAGATTGCTGCTACTCTGGGTCTTACACTTGCTATTTCCTCTGCCTGGGATGCTCCTTCCCCCAAATGGAAGAAGCATCTCACTCAGCCTCTTAATTCTGGTCTCTCTCAACTATCACTACATAAGAAAGTTCTTCCTTGACTATCCTATATAAAATTATGCATACACACACACACACACACACACACACACATCTTTCTAAACCCTGAAATGTGACCTGGGCATGGCTAGAGAAAAACACATAACCACGCACACGGACTTACCACATTACTGACTATAAATCTTAAGTATAACTTTGATACCACCAGACAATCTTTGGGTACTCTCTGTGATTGCTATTTTATTTCTTCTCCCTCTACAAATTCCAAATTCTTTTCTGGCCCTTGCTACAAAATCAGCTGATCACTTTACATTCTTCTCAATTGTAAAAGAATATTGTTAATTCCCATGTTGGCTTTGTACCTACATTTAACATTTTAGTGATAGTTCTTACAATTATAATATGTATCCTAAAAAAGTTTAGTCTTCTTCCAGGTACTATTATACACCAACATAAAAGTCTACAAAACATTTAACAGTGTAGTTGCACGTACTTCTTATGTAGTGCTGTTATCATGTATATTACATGTGCCTATGTTATGTAACATGTATGCATTCTTTTGCTTTAAAAATAATGATTTTAACAGAAATTAAGAAATAAAGTGTTTTATATATATTTTTAACTTAACAAGGATTTATTCACAGGAATACATGTAAGTAGAGAAAAATAACAGAAAAGCTAAACAAATGAAATGAAGAGGATCCAAATCAACTTTCGCTCTGTAGCTTTTTACCTGTACACTGTGTGCATTTTTCTAGGGCACAGAGGGCCACCAACATGCACCAAAACAGTGTAGAAACCCTGCATTATATCCATTAACTTAAACGTATCTTTAACATCGTGCTTTGTCAACAAAATATTGACCAATCAGATTCAGCAGTATATTACAAAGATCATACACTATGATCAAGTGGGCTTCAACCCAGGGATGCAAGGATGGTACAACATTCGTAAATCAATCAATGTAATACACCACATCAACAAATTGAAAGATAAAAACCATATGATCATATCAATAAATGCTGAAAAAGCATTTGATAAAGTGCAGCAACCATTTATGATAAAAACCCTCAGCAAAATGGGAATAGAGGGAGCATACCTCAACATCATAAAGGCCATCTATGAGAAACCTGAAGCCAACATCATACT
>PVIW01013443.1:0-27354 GCA_004026585.1 Noctilio leporinus
TTGATATAATTTAGTTTGATAGAATTTTAAACTTACGGAAAAGTTTCTACGAGAAACTCCAATATACCTTCTACTTAGATTTCCCAGCTTAATCCATTGTTTTTATACATTACACAAATTTGAAGTTATCTTGGTATGCTTTTCAAGATATGTATATGATCCCATTTATGAGTTCAATTCTTTTAAAGGTGAAGGTCTGTCTTAAGAAGACGCGTGTCATCCTAGCCCATGTGGTTTAGTTGGTGGGTGCGTTCCCACGGAGGGGGATGGTCACTGGCTGCATACCCTCATGGGGCTGTGGGTTTGGTCCTCGTGGTCCCTGTTTGCGTGTGGTGGGGTGGGGGTCAGCCAATCAATGTTTTTCTCTCACATTGATATTTTATCCCTCGTTCTCCCTCCACTTCCCTCCCTCTAAAAATAATTATTTTTTATTTAAAAAGTAAGAGAGAATACACATTTATTTGTAGCTGTGAAAGTGACTATCAATTTGGCTTGAAATTTATTTGAAAAGTTTTTCTCTCTTTTTTTTTTGAGAGGAGGGAAGGGAGGGAGAAAGAGGGAGAGAAACATTGATGTGACAGAGAAATATCAACTGGCTACCTTCCAAACACACCCCACCTGCGGCTTGAACATGTACCACAGGCATGTATTCTGATCCGAAATTGAACCAGCGACCTTTTGATTTGTGGGATGACGTCCAACCAACTGAGTCACAATGGCCAGGTGAAAAGTTTATTTCTTGTTGTGTAGTATGCTATTACTATGTGTACATAGTGATTGTATATGTAGCCGTAATTTAAAAATAAAGTAATAGATTATTTTTGGAGGAAGTTATAGGTTTATAGAAAAATTGTGCAGTAAGTAGATTCCATATACCCCCTTGGCCTTTCCTCTCCTAGTTCCCCTGTCATTAACATCTTGCATTAGGGTGGTGCATTTGTTTCAATTGATGAGCCAACATTAATGCATTGTTATTAAATAAAATCTGTAGTCCACACCATGATTCACTCTTTGCATTGTAAGCTATGGTTTTTGACAAACGCATAATGGCATGTATTCACCGTTGTAGTGTCATCTAAAACTGTCAACAGAGGAGTGTCTCATACTTTTCATCCTTCTTGGCTGCCCTGAGCATAAGCCTTTTTGCACACTCCCAGCCTTGAGGAGTTCCTGCCAAGTGGGAGAGGCAGGACCGGCCCAGGTGACAGCCAGGAAGCCACAAGTCTCAGAATCCCCTTGGGAGCCCAGAGGCCAGCAGCAGGATACTCACCATGGAGCAGGAAGGAGCATGGCCAGGGCTTGGCCTTTCTCCTTGGGGCCTATCCTACCTTTTCACGGGGGTCCAGGTGGGAGGAGGGAGGAAAGTAAGGAAGTGACATTCTACATGCCAGGAACTGCACCAGGTGCCTGCTGCATGTTGACTCCCTTGTCTCCCTGTGGGTCTTGCTGGGTGACACAGAAGCTGGGCTGACACTCAGGAGGGCCAGGGGAGCTTACTCAGAGGAAAGACAGGGATGTAGGCCCTTTCGCCACCTGGCCATTGTCAGGATACAGAGTAGGAAGGTCTCTGGCTGGAGACTCCCAGTGGTCAGTGGCCAGTGACCAATGACCTGGCAGGCTGGGTCTGGGCTCACATTCATATCAGCTGGTCTGAATGGTCCACATCCATGCTGAGTGGGTACGGGCAAAAGTAAAATTTAAACATCACATTTTATTATTTTCCAGCACTTTCTCACAGGTCCTCCCAGTTGAGCCTCATCGCAACTCTGGAAACTGAATTAAGCCAGTGAGATGACCACACAAATGAAGACACAGGCTCACAGAAGTCAAGGGCTTGCCCAAGGGCACAGAGCCCTCCGTCCCCCACTGTGGCCCAAGAAGCAGCCTTGCATAAGGCCCCATCCCATCATAGAGTCTGAGCCTCTAGTCTTGGCCTGACTTCCACTCAATACTCCTCACCTGGGTCCTGTGAAGTGAACTCTATGGGTTATGATTTCGGAGGCTGTCTGAACCCATCTGATACCAAATTCCAAGAGGGCAGCCACAGAATTTGTGCTTCTTTGTCCTTGAGCCTAGGACAGGACTTTCTACTTGGGGGTGGGGGTGCATCAGAGAAAGAATTTTTAAAAAGCCAATTAGGAATTGATAACATTAGGAGAAAACAGGAAGAAAAAAGAAATCAGGGTCTGATCAGAGTGTCTGATCTATCCAAAATTATGTTTTTACAGAAATCATGAGCATGTATTATTATTATTAATAATAACAAAATAACTATTCTTCTTTTAGGGAAAATATGACAACAATGGCAAAGTGTTTGAAAGCAGACAGACGAGGGTTTGGCACTTAGAAAGGTTATTAACCTCTCTGAACTCTTTTTCTTCACCTGCAGAAAGGGCTGCTGTGAGCATTTACTTTCCCCAGGAGAATTTAGGGAAGGCGGTATACAGCAGTGCCTGCTATATTCTGAGTGCCCAACACATGCTCACTTTTAAAAGACATAGACTTCCCTGGCTGGTGGTGCAGTGGATAAGGTGTTGGCCTGAGAACCCAAAGGTCACTGGTTCGATTCCCCAGGCAGGACACGTAACCAGGTTGCAAGCCAGGTCTCCACTCAGGTCTGTGGCTGGAGGCAGGTAAAAGGCAACCCTACATTGATGTCTTTCTCCCTCTCTGCCTCTCTCCCTTCCCCTTTCTCTAAACATATTGAATAAAATCTTAAACAAACACACACACACACACACACACACGCACACACAAAACACATAGACTTTATTTTTTAGAAGAGTTTTTATATTTAGGCAAAAATTAAGAAGATCATATAGGCAGTTCCCAGCCACCTGCACACAGTTTTCCCTCTTATGAACATTTCACATTAATTTGTTACAATTAATGAACTGCTCTTTAAAAATAAAATATTTTATTTATTTATTTTTAGAAAGGGGGAAAGAGAGGGAGAGAAACATCAATTAATGAGGGAGATGCATTGATTGGTTGCCTCTTGCATGCCCCCAACTGGGGACCTGGCTGGCAATCCAGGCATGTGCCCTGACTAGGAATCGAACCAGCAATCTTTCAGTTTGCAGGCTGGTGCTCAATCCGCTGAGCCACACCAGCCAGGGCTGAACTATTTTTTTGGTTAATAAAATATTAAAAAAATTGATTTATTGTTGTTGTATTACATATGACTCCCCTTTTCCCCCATTGCTCGGCCCTGCCCCTGCCCACCGCATCCCCTCTCCCACATTCAATCCCTACCTTGTTGTCCATTTTCATTGGTCATTTATACTAGTTCCTTGATTAAATTCTTCCCCTTCTGTCCTCCTATCTTCCCATCACCCCTCCTCTCTGATCACTGGAAGTCTGTTCCTTATTTCCATGCCTCTGAGTCTATTTTGCTCATTTGTTTTGTTCATTAGTTTCCTGTATTAGGTGAGATCATATGGTATTTGTCTTTCATCGCTTGACTTATTTCACTAAGCATAGTACTCTCCAGTTCCATCCATGCTATTGCAAAAGATAGGAGTTCCTTCTTTCTTTCTGCTGTGTAATATTCCATTGTGCAAACATACCACAGTTGTTTGATCCATTCATCTGCTGAAGGGCATTTAGGTTGTTTCCAGCACTTGGCTAATTGTAAATAATACTATTATAAACATAGGGGTGCAAGGTCTTTTGAATCAGTGTTTCAGGATTCTTTGGGTATAATTTTAGCAGTGGAATAGCTGGATCAAATTGCAGTTCCATTTTTAGTTTGTTGAGGAAATTTCATCCTGTTTTTCATTTGCATTCCTTCCAACAATGCACTAGGGATCCCTTTTCTCCACATCCTCACCAGCACTTGTTTGTTGATTTGTTAATGATGGCCATTCTGACATGTGAGGTGGTATCTCATTGTTATTTTTACTTGCATCTCTCTGATGGCTAGTGATGTTGAGCATTCTTTCATATGCCTATGGGCCCTTTGTATGTCCTTCTTGGAGAAGTGTCTGTTCATGTCCTTTGCCCATTTTTTAATTGGGCTATCTGCCTTCTTGGTGTTGAATTGTGTAAGTTCTTCATATATTTTGGAGATCAAACCCTTGTCTGAGGTATCAGTGGCAAATATGTCTTCCCATCTGGTTTGTTGACTTCTCATTTTATTAAAGGTTTCTTTAGCTGAGCAGAAAGTTTTTAGTTTGATGTAGTCCCATTTATTTGTTCCTTTATTTCCTTTGCCTTTGGAGAAATATTGGTGAAAATATTGCTGCGTGGGATATCTGCCATTTTTCTGCCTATGGTTTTCCTATAGGACTTTTATGGTGGCATAGCTTATGTTTAAGTCCTTTATCCATCTTGAGTTTATTCTGGTGTATGGTGTAAGTGGGTGGTCTAGTTTCATTCTTTTGCATGTTCCTGTCCAGTTCTCCCAAAACCACTTGTTGAAGAGACTATTTTCACTCCATTTTGCTCCTTATCCCTTTGTCAAATATTAATTGACCATAGAGACTTGGGTTTATTTCTGGGCTCTCTATTCTGTTCTATTGATCTATATTTCTATTCTTACACCCATACCAGACTGTTTTGATTACAGTGGCCTTGTAATATAATTTGATATCAGGCATTGTGATTCCTCCTACTTTGTTCTTCATTCTCAAGACTGCTGTGACTGAACTATTCTTGATACACTATTATTAATTAAATTCCATACTTTATTCAGGTTTCTTTAGTTTTAAACTAATGGTTCTTTTCTGTTTCAGGATTACATGTTCATTTTGTTTTTATCCACATTATTATTTTTGGGCTCATAGGCCCTCAGCAAATGCCTCTTCCAATCCTTTCTTTTCAGGTAGGAGCCATCCAGGCAGTGAAACTTGTTCCCTTAGCTTTTTATTATGAAGCAGGGGACAGAGCTAGACCTGAGGGCTGGGTCCTGCCCTAGAGCTGAGAAAGGTGCGGGGCACCTGTGTGTGTAGGGTGTGGGGTTGGGAGGTATGCTTCAGGCTGAGCAGGGAGTGTGATGGGTGCAACCTCAGCTTCTAGGTTGCTGTCAAAGCCACAGGTTTGAGGCTTGTTGAGCAATAGAGCACATGCCAGCAATGGCCTCAAGATAGATGAATCAGAGAGTTTCCTCACTCAGGTCAAAGGAGAAGCCCGGAGTGCCTTATAAAAGCCTTCCTGGCTCAGTGCTCCTCACCAGTGAGGGCTCCACACTTCTGTGCATTGGCGGTAAGTGTTCTTTCTTTGGCTGGGCCTCTGGGGGTCCTCAGGGTGGTGATTGCAGGCAGGTGGCCACTGTTGGAATTCACAACCTTTCACTTGCTGAAGCTCCTCTGGGCTGCCTGGATTAAACATTTTTTAATTTTAATTTTAAATCTATTTCTTAATTACAGCTGATATACAACAATACATTAGTTTCAGGTGTACAACATAGTGATTAGACACTTACATGCTTATGAAGTGGAGGGCTGACTGCATTTTGGACCCAAGGAGAATAGCCCTTGCTGTGCGAAGCAGATCCAGTCTCAGGACATAGGGGTGGCAAAGGTGGACGGGCAGGCGAATGTCTGTAGGAACCTGTGGCTGAAGTACCCTCACTTGGGGAAAAGAACAGCCTAGGGAACCACAGAACCCTTCTCAGCCGAACTTGAGTGAGTGATGCCGTCTGAATCATACTCCCCAGGAGATATGGGGCCATGGAACACCGTGGCAATTGAGGCTGATTCTTTTAAACATTAAATGGTATGGTATGTCCTTCTACCCCTAGCCAATCCGCAAATGAAAAGTTCCCCATGGGTCAAACACAGAGCAGAGAGAACACAAAGCAGATGCAGGGGGAAATCATCGCTTATTTAAACTTTCGATGCAGAAAGGGAGGAGAGAGGGGATATGAGGATGCAGGAGGAGCTTTCTTAGACCTGCTTTGTCTCCTGAAGGTTAACGTAAAGTTGGGAAGATGTCTAAGCTGGAAGAACACATGGAGGGAATCATCAACATCTTCCACCAGTACTCAGTTCGGGTGGGGCATTTTGACACCCTCTCCAAGGGTGAGCTGAAGCAGCTGATCACAAAGGAGCTTGCCAACACCATCAAGGTAGGCGATGCCCACCATCATGAACCTACTTCCCCACTCCCCCCACCCCCGGCCCTGCCCTGTATTGAGGAGAATGGCAAGGACTGAGGGATGATGGAGGGAGAAGGACATGGGTGGGTTCAGCCTCAGTGGGTGCTCAAACCCAAGGAAGTTCTCCACCTGCCCTAGGACAGGGGCGGCTCCTCCTTCTGTCAGTTGATTCTTTCTGTCCCCTCAGGCTGCGCTCCCTTCCTCTCCCTCGGGTTGTTTCCACATCAGTGAAGGGGAGAAAGGCAGGTCGGGGGAAGGGGGTTGATTGGTGAGCAACAGAGAAACTTGCAGGTCAAGATTTGTGGGAATTTAGGATGGCTTATGACAGCTGCTTCTGTCTGCCCTCTGTTTTATCACAATGGATTTTCCAACGCAGTTTTGGCCAAAGAATTCATGTTCCTAGGCCTCCCTGAGCTGAGTTCTAGGGGTGAGAAAGCAGGAGAGAGGGCCTAAGGTCACCGTGTCTGCTGTTCCCTTTTCCTAGAACACAAAGGATCAAGCCGCTGTTGACAAAATATTCCGAGACCTGGATGCCGACCGGGATGGACAGGTCACATTTAATGAATTTGTATCCCTTGTGGCCAGTGTGCTGGTGACTGCCCATGAGAATATCCACAAATAAGAAGTTGAGTGGCTTTTCCCCAGCAATGTCTGAAAGAAGAACTGAGGGACATGAGAGTTAATAAAATGCATTCTTGAAAAGTTCTTAACAGTGTCTGTGCACGTCCTTTCTTTTCACGTCCATGGTTTCCAAACTTGACCACAACTCACCCCTGCTCTTCTGACAGGCCTCATTTATAGACACCTAGGACCCCTGTTTGTTCATTTGTTCAACACCTATTTATTAAATGTTCACTACTTAGGCATTCATTCATCCCATGAATATTCACTAAGCATCTATGATAGCCAGAAACCAAAGATACAAGGTTTCTGTCCTCTTGGGGCTTGCATTCTATTGGGAAGGGATAGGAAATAAATAGACAAACAAATAAAAATATATCTTATGATACATTGGTAGGTGATGATAGGTGCTGTGAAGAAAGCTAAAGTAGGGAGGTAAGGTTGGGGGAGGAAGGGTGCTGGTTTAGAGAGGATGATCGAGGAATGCACATGAAATCTGAAAGACGGGAAGGAGAGCAGCCCGAAGGTATCTGGGGGCCAAGGACTCCTGGCGTAATGCCGCCGAGGCCCTGAGGTGAACACACACTTGACCGGCTCAACATGCAGGAACTGAGGTGGGGGAAGCAGGGGTGTGCGCCTGCTAGGAACAAAGAACAGGTCCTCTTTACAGACCGTGGGGAGCACTTTGGACTTCATGGTAAGCGGTCGCAGGAGCCACTGGAAGCTTTAGAGGAAGGGAGAGAGATGATTTCCCCTATGTTTCCGGAGGATCACTCTGGCTGCCTTTGTGGAGAGAGATGGCAGGAGGCAGCCAAGGGTGGAAGCAGGGAGACCAGCTAAGGAGGGAGTCCCCAGAGTAGCACTGGTAGAAGGAAATGCAACGGGATCACATTTGTATTGTAATTGTAATAATTTGAGGAAATTAATTTTAATAATATATTTTATAAGCTCTAATAGAGCAAAACTAGTATCACTTAGAATTATAATTATTTTGCATTCTTTTCTTTTTTTTTCTAAGTCTAACATCTAACCTGTTTCAAACTTAACAGCATGGCTCAGGCTTGTGGTCACATTTCAAGTGGCCAACTGTCACATGTAACTCATGGTGGCTGTATTGGAAGTTCATCCCCAGATCATTGGAGAGAAGGAAGACTGGACTAGGATGGCTGTAATGTTGGTGGCAAGGGATGGTCAGGTTCTGGATACATTTTGAAGGTAGTATACATTTTGAAGGATTCTGCCAAAGATTTTTTTCCCTAAGACATTGAGCTAACTGCTCGGGGCACAGATGAAAGACAAAGTCCTTGCCTGAAGATGCTCAACTCTGTTAGGGAAAACCTGGGGCAGCAGAAATCCCATAGAGTGTCCTCTTTGTTTTGACACAGAAATAGCAGACAACATCAAATTTATACAAAACCACAAAAGACTCTGAATAGCCAGATAAATCTTGAGAGAAAAAGCACGAAGCCTGGAAGTATCACACTACTAGACTTCAAATTATACTATAGAGCTATGCTAATTAAAACAGCATGGTAGTACCAGAAGAAGAGACAGATAGACAAATTGAACTGAATTGAGAGCCCAGAAGTAAACTCACATGTACATGGGTAAATAATTTTTGACAAAGGAGCTAAAGACACCCACTGGAGGAAAAAAAAACTTCAATAAATGATGCTGGGAAATTTGAGAAGCCATATGCAAAAGAATGAAACTAGATTATAGTTTGTCCCCATGTACAAAAATTAATTTAAAATGAATCAAAGACTAAATATATGATCTGAAACAATAAAGTACATAGAAGAAAATATAGGTACTAAACTATGGACCTGGGTCATAGAGAACATTTTAGAGATAATGTGTAGAAAGCTGGGAATCAAGACAGAGGTCAAGAAATAACTGGTCTTGACCTCCGAGGCCTAGGGTTGGAGGTTTGCTGGACCACCCACCAGAGGGGCTGCACCTGTAAGACTTGAACCTGAGGCAAAACTGAGGTGGGGAGGAAGTGTGGAAAGTACAGCAGGAGCCTGTGGTGACCCCTCTGCTGGGGATGAGGCAGGATGGAGAGACTGAACATGAGGGTGAAGTGGGACCGGCAGAGGACAAAGGAATTTGGACCCAGAGAAGATGGTCTTGGACTCGCCCAAACCTGGAAACTTCTATCACCAATTGCAAATTGGGGAGCATTCCGGGAATGTCCCCACTCGTTGAGTGACCTTGGGCAAATCACTTTGCCTCTCTGTACCTCTGTTTTCTTCATTTTTGAAGAATTCAAAGGAACTCAAGAAATTCATTGAGGAGTTTAGGCTAGATGAACACTCAGGTGTCACCTAGTTTTAATGCTCTGAGTGAGATACTTTGGTGGGATGAGGGAGAATTTGAGTGGGATCTAGGGTAGGAAGGAGTTTGTTTATGGGACTAAAAGGGTCACAGCCAAGAGTATGAGGACTAAAGTTAAATTTCTGATACTGAGTGAGCACTCAATGGATGTTAGTGTTAACCAGTTAGGTACTAATTTATATAGGAGGTAATAGTTGTGGCTGGTCAACTACCCTTTCTCTGCTGTAGCCACAATAGGTGAAGCTTATTTTAAACCACGGTGAAGATTGAGGTTATTTTTAGGGGTAACTTGTGTAGTTCAAGTTGACCAGTATTACACAAGTAACCAATGGCACCTAGGTATAGTCTTTCTCTAAAAGCCTTTAAACTAGACCAAGGTGTTCTGCAAAATGGACCTCCTGTTTAGTGGGCTCACATATATCTGTGACCACTTCTGAGGGGAATAGTATTAGTTAGAATCTGGTACAAAATAACCAACCAATAAGAAAAGAACTAAGTGTATTTGTTATTTTGAAAACATTTACCAGCCATGATTTGGTTTCAAAACAACCAAGTGAACTGTAAATTGAACTTAAATCCTACTTTTAAAACATTTAAGGATCCCCAAGCTTGGTCAAAATCCATCAGAAGCACCTGAGGACAAAAGGAAAGAGCCCTCAACCTGGAGCTCCCAGCACAACTGCTTCTTGGCGTGAGTCGGAGCAAGCGCCCTAGACCCCCACCCGCCCCCTCACAGAGCCAGAACTATCTCCTCACATTGTGCCACTTGCCTAGTTAAGACCCTCCCTGGGTTTTCCAGAGTTTATCATTCAGATCTCATTTCAGATCACATCTTTATTGTTACTGGTTCCCCACCTCAGCCTCCACAGTCACTTTATCATGTCACTCCTTTCTTCTTCTTCTTCTTCTTTTTTTTTAGTACTCACCCGAGGACATGTTTGATTTTGAGAGAGAGAGAAATTTTGATTTTTTGATTCTTTGCCTCTCATATGCACCCTGAACCAGAACAAACCCTCAGCCTAGGTATGTGCCCTGACAGGGAATTGAACAGGAACACTTGGTGCCCAGAACAATGCTCCAAGCAAGCGAGCCACGCAGCCAGGGCTACCTGGTCACTCTTATTTTCTCCGAGGAACTCATCACCGTCTGAACAACATATCTATCATTTACCCCTTGCAGCCCCTTCCCTTGATGTGAGCGCGGGAGAGCCGGGGTTGCTTGTCTGGTTGGCCCGCCACCTCACGGTGCTTCAACAGCAGCAGCTGAGGGAGTGAATAGCTGCTGAATGTTGGAGTTGAATAGAGTTCCTGTCTCCTACCCCAGGGAACGAACAGCTGACATAAAGTGCAAGTGAGATGCTGTGGTAGCAGGGGGGACCCAGAGGGCAGTGCATGGTTTGGGGGGGCCTTGCCGTGGAGTGGCCTCCTCTGCCCGGACCTTGGCAATATTGGAAGGTGGTTGTCCTGACCCCACTGCTTCTCTTTTCCAGGTTCAGTATCCTTTGCTCTTCAACTATTTTTCCCTTGTGATTTTTCCTTCCATTATTTCTGGCACCTCAACAGCTGAGTGTCTTCTTTTGGAAGAGTCACTCCTGGTTAAATGTGACCCCAAGTTCCTTCTCTAAGGCATTCCCCTCCCTGGAACTCCAGCTACCGGGGACTGCACCTCACTGCTGAGACCAGGACGGGGGAGAGCAGCAGAGAGAGAAGGAGAGGAGCAAGCAAGAAGGAAGGGGAAAGGCAGGGCAAAGGAGGCAAGAGACGCGAGTGGGGGGCGGCCCTCAGCTGCATGTCAGAATCCTGTTCCTCTGTTGCATCTGCCTCTACTCCCACCTCCTCTTTGCTCCTCACCTCAGGCCTTAGCAATCATCCACTTCCTCACTGTACAAATTGTATGTGACAATTCAGGGTGCTTGGGCAAACATAGGCGATCTGGGGTGCTCAGACAGAGGTCAGACGTCCTTTCTAAGGGCACACTTTCCCTGTCTCCTGTGGGTGGGAGTGGGGGTCTGTCATGACGGGGGCCGGGGTCCAATCCAGGAGCAGACAGGAGACTCTGGGTGGAGGGATTGTTTCAGACCTGAGCCCTGGGAGGCAACAGGACTTGAGCAACCAGTTGTTTCAGTCCTATTGTTACTCTGGCCTTTAGAATGTCAAAATCCATGACACAGGGCTTTCTAAAATGTATGTTTTCAGCAACTGCTGGGAGGCGGGCAGGGCACAGGGGTTGGGTCCTGGAGTTTATTTCAGAACGGTGCTTGTGTCAGGGTTGTGTAAGGTTGCCTCACCGAGCTGGCGAAAGCTGAAACAAATCTTGGGAAACAGCACCAAATTATCCTCTCTACCCTCTGGGAGCTGTGGGGCATGCCTGCGTCGCTGGGGCGGGATCTGAGGTACCGACATCCTGCCGGGATTCATCTGAGAAGTGCCCCCGGGTGATGGTGGCAGCCTCCTCCAGGGCCTTGTGCCGGTGGTCTCGGTGGTCTCGTTCCCACCCCAGACCCACATCCTACAGGGAAACGTTCCTAAAACACAAATGCGGTTATATCACTCCTTCCCTAAAACCTCCGTTGCTCCTGCCCTCTTCTCCTGCTGCAAGTGTGAGCTGAGGCCTAGCGCTTGCCCCGCTCTCTCCTGCCTGTCTCCCTCCTCCCCTCGAACCCTGGTCTCCTCTTTCCTGCCCAGACCCTCCTCTACCTGCATCCAGGCCTTCGCACGCATTCTCTCCTCTGTCTCGAGCATCTACACGTTCCTCCTGGGACGCCTGCCACCGCTAGACTTGATGCCACTCTAACCCTTGCCTTCCATGGGGACAGCCCGGCTAAAGGACAGCCTTCCCACCTCAAAGTCCTGCATAACTTCTCACCCTGCCGGCCTTTCAGTTTCTGTAGCATTTGATTTATGTGAGGAGTTGCCGTGCCTGCCCTGCGGTCCTGGGAGTGCCTAATGACAGGGTGAAGCCTTCGGTACCACAGGGGGCCCTCGGAGCGGTAATGTCTGACATGCAGAAAAAGTGAGTTTGCGTTGAATGGGCTGACAAGTGAGTGATGAGATCATCCACTTCTCCCCCTGGTTCTGGGAGCATCTCACATCACCCAGGCCCTGAAGCACAGTCAAGGCATTGTTAAGTCTGGGCAGAGTCTGGCAGTTCCTTCCCGGACTGTTGCTTCCTCATCCCTCCGGAAAGCTATCTAGAAGTTCAGGTTCCACAGCTAAGGACAGCAGGAGACCTCTGATGACAGGTCCTCTGTTTTTCAGCACCTGGGATGCTGGGGGAACCCCAAAGTTCTAATTTCCCAAAAGGACACGTTAATCATAAGGTTGTCACCAATTCTCACTTTGAGCGGAAGTCTTAACCTTGACATTGACACACGCAGAGGGAAGACACCCATTTTTCTCTACTCAACAGAACCAGCTTTTTCAGAATGGAAGGGGCTAGCTCACCTTGAGCAGCTCTCTTAAATATTTTTAAGGAAAATTCCATATAGTCTTTTAGAGTGGAATTTTAAAGTGTTTTAAAGTTGCTATCAGGCCTTTCCCTGGGTCTAGACCAATTTCCTTCTCTCAGAGTGAGCTAGCAGAGCAGTAAGGCAAAAGGAAAATGCTTGGCTTCTGGAAGCTTTGTCCCCTGTCATCCTGGTGTTCCACCGTCTCCCAGCCTTTAGGTTGCACGTGGGCAGGCCCCTAATGCCCAAAGCTGTTCCCATCTCACCCTGCAGCTCCATCAGGGCGTGGGGCCACCCTACCTTCACTCACTCACCCAGGGGGCTCACTGACAGCTTGTTCTCTGCCGGCACCTGAGGACACATGGCAAATCAGCCACAGCCTCTGCCTTTGGGGTTGTGTCAGACTTGCTGATAAGGGTTTCCAATTCCACACTGTAAGTGCAAGGGGAGAAGTATCAGAGAATTCGATGGGCCTTGTAGAGGAAGTCTCTGTATACTTGAGGAAGGTGGGTGGTCAGGGAAGTCTTCATGGAGGTGGTGACCCAGAGACCTCAGGGTGGGGAGAACATTCCTGGTGCAAAGGTACAGAGACCAGAGAAAGGCTGGGTGCCATTTAGGGAAATGTTTAGAAGAAGTGAAAGGGTGGCAGCTTGGTTGCAAGGGGTTAGGGTTTTTCTGGGCCACCATGGTTGTGGAGGGAAACTAGCATTAATGCCCAGCAGGCCCGAGGAGACAGATTCTGGCTCCATGTAATGAAAGACTTTCTAGGTGTCACTGTCAAAGGAGCAAACTCTTTCCTGGAGGCATGCAGGCACGGCCCTGGCAACCACTTGGCAGGGGTGTTGGGGAGAATCACCCAAGGGCGGGGCAAGGGCAGGCTGGGTTAAATCAACAATTTTCAAACTTTTTGCCCAAGCCAAATCTCTTTCTTTAAATGGAAGCCTCTAGTGTACAACAGGTGAAGGCTGGTATGACTGAAAAGACCAGGGAGGGGCCTTCAGACTCTATCATCTTGCTGCTCCCTCCCTGCCAGCCTGGGGTTCCATGATGGTACCCAGAAGCCTTCCACCTGCTGAATTCAATCCCACCCTCCTTTTCCCCACACCTGTTCCTGAGATGAAGGCATGGAACATGTGAGAAATTTGAGGACATCTGTATAGTCAATTATTGTTGAGAACCTGCTATGTATCAGCCACCACTCCAGGTGCTGGGAGTAAAACGGAATAAGACAGCGCAAATGTGGCCTTCAAGGAGTTCACAGTTTGGTGGGAAGCAGGGTCACAACTGTGTTTATGGCACATTCCCCTCCCCTCTCATCACCTGCCTCTTTCTCCTCCTCCCTTCCCCTTCCCTTCCCCCTCCCCTCCCTTCTCCTCCCCTCCCTTCTCTCCTCTCTCCTTTCCTTCCCTTCCCTCTCTTCTCTGCTCCCTCCCTTGCCTGACCTTACTCAACCCTACCCTACCCTACCCTACCCTACTCTACTCCATTTTACCTGAAGCATGGAGTCCTGGCAAAGCCCCTGACAGAGCCCAGGCCTCTCAACTCCCAGGATGGTTCTCTTTCCCCTCCCAAACTGCAGCCAGAAGGGGTGACTCTTACAGAGACATGAGAGCATTGAGCAAGGCTGTCAGAAAGTGAGTATTACCAGATGTCAGGTCCCCTAGTCAGGCAGGGAAGGACTTTTAAACTTTTAAAAGAGCTTTTAAACTCTTTTGCCTAAGCTCACAGCCCAGAGAGGTTCCTGGAAACACCCTCATATTTTTGCCCCCACAGCAGAGGCCCCTGGGCCCTTAGGGCTGGGGTTGGAACCGTCTGCTGCAGCCAGGCAGTGTGGGAGAGCAGACATCTGAAATCGCCCCCGAGCTCCCTCTTCATGCTCAGTGCTCTGGCTGGGGTCAGAGCTGGGCGATGCAGATGGAGAGGATGATTTTTAGCCTTCTTCTTCTCTGCACTATCTTGGCCAACTCCACCGCTGCAGGACTTCGGACTGGTCCCTTCCCGGCTCTGTGTCTTGCTTTCTTCTCTGGTAGCCTGGAGCGTAGATGACAGTCAACCTTTCTCCAGCTCCCCCAAATCCTAATTCTGTTGGTCTTTTCTCTATGGAATGACAGGGCAGGGAAAACACCCTGATGTGAGCTGTGGTCTTTGGAAGGCCCACCCCAGCCTGGTGATGCTCTCAGGCCAGAGTGCAGAGAGAGAGGTCAGGGAGGTCACTTGGATGTCTCTGAAATGAGCGATGGGGTCTGCAGACTGCTGGAGAAGGGATGCTGGGAACCAGGCCCAGCAACAGGTCTTGCAGAGAGAAGCAGGTGTCCCTGTGGACTGAGCAACCACCTGCCGTAGGCGCCTCGGTCACCTCAAGGGGTTCAGTTTGTGCCCTCAGGCTTAGAGCCAGAATCTTCAGGCCTGAAAGGCTCTCTGGACCCAGAATTCAACCTTCTCATGGGGCTGTTGGGCATGAACTGGACTCCCTGATTTTCACCCATGTGCATACCTGCCCAAGTGTCCATGGGGAGGAGGAGGAGAGATGCCTCATTTAAGAGACACCAGCTGCTCCTATGGGTCAGAACTTCATTTGTGGATAAACACACCCAATCTGCCCTTGTTTTCAATGCCCAAACCCCGGCATTCCTCCCCAGACTCAGCCTGTCTAATATGTTCCAGAGGAACCAGATTCTCTTAGGAGAGAGGTGGCTGTGTGCTCAGCAGTGGGTGAACAGGGGCTGTGGCTGCGTGGTGGCTGGCACATTGAAAGGATGGGATATCCCCCTTTGGCTTTCTGTGGTGACAAGGGCCAATTGGACAGGCTGGACAAGGAAATCCTGACCTGGGCTGGCATTGTTACTGGAGAAACCCTGGCTCTTCTCTCCAATGTGGTGAAGAATTACAGATCAGCGAGCCTGTTAGCATGCATGCAAAGTTTATTCGTGCATGGGAGAGCAAAAGCAAGGGTGGCCAAAGTTAGGGTGGCCAAAGGCCAGGTGACCAGCACCCATGTGATCAGATGCCAGGTGGCCAGAGAGCCAAGAAAAGAGCAACTGGCCAAAGGCCAGGTGGCCTGAGGTCCCCTGGCCAGAGGCTGGGAGGCCCAGAGCCCCCCATGTGGTCAGAGGGCCAAGAGAGGACCCAAGAGAAGAGAAGAGAAGTGGGGAGTCATTTGCTCTGAGGACTTATATAGTTGGTAGGATGGGGGTGAGGAAGTTACATTTTGATTGGTGGGTAAAGGTGGTGCCAGCTTTCCTGGAGAGGTGACATGAGCACCCAAACACAGGTATGGGTGGGGCTGTTAGCCTGAATCCTTATCTTGCTCTAGACTATTTGTTCTTTGTGTACGCATGATGGGAAGCAGGCAGTTAACTAAGGTTGTTTTAGGGGCTTTTCTTTGGGCACTGTAGTTCCCCTTCCAGGCCTTGGGATGAATCCAGCATCTCATGGTTTTCCTTTTCCCAGCAAGTGGAGGTGACACACACAGACTTTCAAGGGCTCTGCCGTCCTGCACTGTCACAGTTTACTTGTGTTGTTCAGGATGCCTGGAAGCCTTATTGGGCCTGGCTCAGGATGACTGGGTCAGCGGGTGAGACATGTCTCCCTCTGCTTTTTGCTTTCTGTATTAAGTCATTTGTTAGACCACAACGGGAGGGCCCTGCCTTTGTTTCCCTTCTGGCCGCTCATTTGACTGTAACAATAGGACCAAGGCTACTGTTTCCCAGGGCCAGTCCCTGTGTCCTCCACAGCTTGCTTCCCGAGGACTCTGGAATCCTCTCTCTTTCCTCTGTGATGACCCAAGCACCCCATCCTCAGGCTGGACCCTCCAGGCCCTGCTCTACCCGAGTGAAGGAACTCGGCAGCCTCAGCCCTAAATCTCATTTCTACCCTGACAGCTGACCCAGGACCCCAGGGTGCTATAGACTGAATGTATTCTTAAAGTTCTTAGGTTGAAACCTAACCCCCTGTAACAGCATGACTAGGACCTGAGCAGAAGGGCCAGAGGTCAGAGGTGAGGAAATGGTCAGGGCGGTGGGTACAGGGGCTCAGAACAGAACTGCATTATTGGGGTCTCTTATCTTGTTCCTGTGAATGAACGGGCTTAGCCCCAGTTAAGGGGCATGGGTGTCTAACCCAGACCCCTGGGAAGAGCAGGTTGAGGGTGGAAGAAGCATGCAGAATGTTGGCTTGGAGAAACACTTTATTTCATCCCAACCCCCAGCCCTGCAGCTAAGGTGGTGTGGCACACAGCCCCGGTGCCCCAGGTGGGCAGGGACAGAGTGGCTTGGCCTCCTGATTAATGGCTATGGCCGTGGCCGTGGCCACCATGGCTGTGGCCGTGGCCGTGGCCACCGTGGTCATGGCCTTGGTTGCCACCCTGGGTTTGGCAGGAGCTTCGGCCCTCCCCAAAGCCGGGCCCGTGGCTGTGGCCCTCCCCAGGGGGGGCCGTCTTGTGCATCTCCTCGTGGGATAACTCCGTCAGCCGGGCCACCAGGATGGAGAACTCCTCGAAGCTCAGCTCCTTATCTCCATTCGTGTCCAGGTCCTCCAGGATCTCGTTTATGGCTTTGTCATTCTTCTTCTCCTTCTGTGGGTTGAGAGACAGGATGGTCAGAGCTGCGTGTGGCCAGGGCTTGGGGACAGATAGCACAGCAAAGGACATGATGGCAAAAGGACGGGGAAACCTGGCTCCTGGCCCTCAATCCAAAAATTAAAAATGACTGTTGATGGGGTGCCATTTATTTTCCAATTGTTGTGCGAACCACTCGGGTCTGGCACGGAGCCAGCCTAGTCCCTTCCCTCCGCTCCTGGTCACCGTGCCCCTCCCTTCCCTGCTTCTTCCTTCCCTCTCACGGTTACAAATCGGTGATGCTCATTCACCCTGCGTCATGAGAAGCACCTGGGAAGCCCCCAAGGCAAACAAGACCATTGGGATCTTGTTTAGGGACCAAGAGTGGGGAGTTTGGCAGGTTTCAGCTATGTTCCTCCTGGAACCTGCGGGTGCCTGGCTCCTCTCCCCGGCCCTTCCCACCTACCGAACTTCAGCACCATCTATTTTTTCTGCACTTTGCCATCACCCTGGGGAAGACCAGCCACTTTCGAGCAGCCCATTGGCAAAGTCCCAGCTTCCCCTTCTGCCTGCCAATCTGCTTCTGGCACAGGTGATGGGGGATGGGGCAGGCACAGGCCTCACGCAGAGGAGGCCTTGCCAGCACTACCCCCACCAGGGTCCTGCTTGCTGAGGTCCTGTCAATGCAGGGCTGCCGGCATCCCTGGCATCTCCTAGTGCTGCGGCTCTCTACCCTGCCAACAGGGGGAGTGGCTCCAGGGAAGGATGGAACCGAGACTGGGAGCCAGGTGTCCCACCCTTCTTAATCCAGGCCTCTGTTTCCCCAAAATCCCCAAAGTCATAGAGAAACCAAAAATGGTGGGTGGACCAAAATTTTCTTTTTCCTAGAACGGCCCAATCCTTTTTGGATAGGTGAATTCAGGGCACGCCCCCAGAGCCGGGTGCCTCCCGTGCTGGTTGGGGCTTCCCATGCGCTGTTTGTTGTTTCCTACCAGAGACCCTTCAGATCAGAAGAGCACCCTCAGGTTCCCTCCCGCCCCACCCGAGAATCCGTCTCCTCCGCTTCTGCCCAGGCTCATCCTCAGTTGCCTCCTCAACATTCAGGTCTCAGCTCAAGTGCGCACCGTCCCAAAGGGACCTTTCTTGTCCACCTACCTAGGCATTTCTCTGCCAAGCTCATCTACAGCAGCTCCCTTACTTTCTTGCAGGCACCTATTGACATTGGATTTTTCTGTGCTCTTTGTTGGTCACCATCTTTGCTGTGTATCCCTCCCTTTGGGCGCCTGTTCATCACCACACGCCCCTGCCCGGTACGGAGCTGGCACACAGCCCTCTCTCTGTCACTCTTTCTTGACTCTCCAGCACCATCTGACCTGGAGCACCAGCAGTGACAGGGCGCCTGCTGTCTCTGCGGCTGGTGGAGGCTTGAATTTTCTCCTGGACCAGCGCAGACTGCACCCCACCCTCCATCCTGAGTCCAGACCATCGCCCGTCCGGGTCAGGCCAGCCAGGAGTCCAGCCTCACCTTGAGGAAGTTGGGCAGCTCTTTCTTCACCAGCTGTTTGAATTCTTTCTGGTTCAGCCTGTCATGATGCTCCTGGCGCACAGAGTACTGGTGGAAAATGTTGATGATGGTCTCGATGCTGCATTCCATCACCGACGGCATTTTGTCCTCTGGCTTCGTGTGTGTACCCTGAGCAGAGAAGCAAGAGGTGCTTAGACAGAAAGGCTGGCACACTTCCTGGGCCTCCCCTACTGGTGGCTCACAGGAATGAAGCGGGAAACACAGAATAAAACGAACACGATTTTCATTGAACTGGGAGATGACCCTGCCCCACACGTGGGAGAAATTATTCCTAGAGTATCTGGGGAAGGTTGAAAAGCAGAGCACTTGAGAACAGGAGGCTTTAGCACGTGACCTAACAACATGCGAAGGAAGCTTTAAAGTGAGTGAGTTAGTCAAGGAGGGCTTCCAGGGGGAGGCGGGGTTTGAAAGGAAGATTGGAGAAGGTGAAAAGAAAGACTCAGCAGGCAGGCTCCTGCAGGGAGGCTGGCAGCTGACTTACCTAAGCTGAAGAGTCACACAGAAGAGTTTGACAGCGTCCTGTGGGCCCAGCATTTATAGGTCTCCCCTGGCCAGGATACTCAGCCCTCTAGTGGGAAGATTGCTTCACAGGCGCGCAGTGTGGTAACCTGGAGCTGAGCTGCCAGGAAGGGGGCTGGGGCGGAACAGGAAATGTTCACATAGATCCTTTTGCCTTTTTGTGAAATTCCCAGTCCGAGGTCAGGAGCTGGTTGGGGAGGAAGTTGCTTGCTCAGTTCACTTCTCCTCAACCCCACCCCTCTGCCCTCACGAGCAAGCTGCCTCTTCTCTGGCACCTCCCCCCACCTGGAGTTTACACCTTCCCCCTGTGAAGGCCAGTAGCTGGTGGTGGGTTGAGGATCACTGTTGGGGGGCTGACCCACTCTGCCTCCCCCATGTGAGCAGCCCAGCAAGGATGGCTCTGTGATAAGTGCTCTTTGGAAGGTGAGGGGTTGGAGTGGGTTTTTCGATTCACAGGGGGTGACTCTGGGTTAGAAGGGAAGTGAGGTGGTCAACCCCCTGGTATTACAAGGACACATAGCTGGTTGGTGACATAGCAGGAACTGGGCTCAGATGTCCTGGTTCCTGCCTAAAGGTGGTTGGATTACCCCTCCCTCTCGTACTCTAAGTGGGAGATCCTCGGGGCTTAAGTGTTTCTAGAGGCTGTCAGCATTGCTCCCCTAAATCCTGCTACCCAGTGGGAACCGCACCCTCCAGGAGCTTAGAGTATCAAGACAAGTGTTTTTAAGTAGGCTCTTGGATAAGACCTGCCACTCCCGCTGCAAAGCTGCAAACCTGTAGCTCCCCCTCTCCCAGGGACAAAGCTGAGCTGCTCAGCCTGGCCAGGCAGCCTTTCCTCCTGCCCTCTCCCCTGGAGCTCGTGGGGTCCACTGAGCACCTCCAGGCCTTTCTCTTGGTGCTCTAGGGCCCAGTGCTTTCTTCCCCTGTGTCAGGGTGCAGCCTACCCACTGCACAGGGCTTGGTTCAGTGCTACCTGGCCCAGGAAGCCTGCTCTGTTCTTCCCAGTGGGAAACAGCCTTTCCTGGGACCTTTGCTCCCATGCCACTTCCGGCTCTCCACACTCCCTTTCCTGGAGTTACATATTTTGTCTCTGTCTGATCATTGTCTGTAGATCCTAAGGTGACGTTTTTATTCGTGTTCATGTCCTTCGGGGCTTGGCACAGGGAGACCTCATGTTTGCTGAAGGATCATGTCTTGTTGGCACCGCCATCCCTCCACCCAGGAAGAGTGTCTGGAAGACCTACTATAAGGACCTTCCCTAACCTCCTGCTTCCTCCAGCTTCTCCCCTTCCATCAGGGAAGGTTTCCCTTTTCCACATCTCCCAGTCCCTTTGTCCAGTTGTCAGGCAGCCTTCCCCCACTGCCTGGCCCTTCATGACAGCACTGCCCTCTGAAAGCCTGTGTGCCACTCCTGGGCCAGGATCATTCTCTGTCTTGCACTGCTGATATGGCACATGAAATTGTTGTTTAGAGTTCAGACTGGCTGTGTGACCTTGAGCAATTTACTTAACTTCTCTGTGCTTCATTTTCGTTATCAGGAAAAAAGGATAATCACAGGACCTACCTTGAGAATTAAAATAATACATGTAAAGCTGGAAGAGCTCACTAATTAGAATTATTATTATTAGTTATCTTTTCATTCATTCATACAAGTATTGGTTGAACACTAGACACTAGTGCCTGATCCTGGGGAACTTGGTGAGTGAGTGACAATACATGCGGGAGGCACAGTCATATCTCAAATTCCTAATCACATTCAAACTCTTGGGAGCTAAGGACAGGGCTTAGCACAGTGCCAAGTGAACAGATGTATTTGTTAGGCTCTGCAGAGTGAGAGGAGAAATGACAGGAGAACAGGCCATGATTTAAAATATTTATTTGGCCATCTGCAAACAGGTGGGCTGAGACCAAAATGGTGTCAGCCTCAAGCAGCAACAAGGCAGGGCTTTTTAAGAGGAGTGGGAGTTGGCAGGATTCCCTACAGATGGTCCAGTGGGAGAGTTGATTCGGAAAGGGAGTTGATTCTGAAAACAGAAGTTGCTAAATTCTGCTTTATCCATCTGCGGATAAAGATATCTTTGGAGGACATAGGCAGTCACTGGTGCCAGCAGTTACTGTGGGGGCAGCAGATTTATTGGGGGCTTGCTAAAATTACACCTCAATTCCTGGAACCCAGGTCTTATGCCTTAGAGTATGGCTAAGTAATGCATACTTCATGCATGCTGCATTCATGCTTGCATGAAAGAGTAACTCATCTATGAATGAATGAACAGTGCAGGTCTGGCCGAGCAGTACATGAATGGAAACTTCAGGGGCATTCCCTAAGGGGGTCTCCCTCCATGGTTTGAGCTGATGGAGGAAGCGCACACCACAGCAAGGAGCCCTGCCTCTTCAGGCTGTTAGGAAATCTCTGCTGTTCCTCGCAATCCAGTACCTGGGTGCCTGTCCTTTGTGGGCCCACAGCACCCTCTGCTGGCAGGAACAAGGTACCCAGTTTACTGGCTGGCTGGAGCTGAGAACGTCAACAGCACCACCAACAGGGCAACTGTGGCTACTGACATGGGGCCTCTGGGCTGGGGACACTTAGTGGTGGAGACTGGCGAGTGGGAGGCTTCCTAATTTGAATGGACAGTGGCCCACAGCTTTGGGCTACGTGGCCTCATGGGAAAGTGGACTAAGTGTTGCTGGACCTACTGAAGGTCCAGGAAATCTGGATTGTATGTGAAAACTCCTGCTTATAAAATTTGCACCTGGTTTCAAATGGAAATAAAGCCAACAATGAAGTGGTGCATGGCACACAAAGCGTGACTGCAAGCTGGAGGTGTGTGGTCTCTGCTCTGCCTCGGAGGTCCTGTCCCCACCCTGTTGCCTGACTCACCTCCGCTGTCCTAGGACAGGGCCGACGTGGTGGCCATTGGATGAAGATTAGTTGAATGACAATGCAGGAGTGCATGACTACAGGGAGACAGGAGTGAACATGGAAAGAAGACTGGTCTGCTGCCCTGTGACTTTCTGCAGTGCCATTGACTGTGACCTTCTGGCGTTAATTCAGGATTCACACTAGAATGAAGTGTAAGATGAAGACAGCGGTGGGGAGAATATGAGCAGCAGCTGGCGGGAGGGAGCAGCTGGACAGGGCTTTCACACGGACCAGATCCCAGTCAGCAGTGGGGTCCCTCATGGCAGGAAGCCACACCAGATCCCATGGTTCCAGGTTAGCCCTGAGTCGGGGGAGGCCAGGGCTGAGCTCGGGGATCCTGACCCAAGCAGGACACTGTTGGCTCCATCAATAGGCGCCCCACCTGCCACCTTGCTTCCTCACTGCCAACCGAGGTCCGAGGTTGGAATGAGGGGTGGTGGGAAGTGGTATTTTCTCCTTGGGGAAACTCAGAGCCTCCTGCTACGGCATAAATTGGGGCAACATTCCTGGTTCTGGACTGTGTTAAAAACCAATCAGCATAAGCAGGTGAGCAGGCAGAGCTCCTGTAGTTCCAACCCAATCACAGTGCCCCTCCCTTCCCCTGTGTCCTCGATATTGTCCTTCAGGAAGTTTTGCCCCTCTAAGATGTCCATGTTGTATCAGGTGCGATAGCAGGTGTCATGCCAGGCACACTGCGGGCCTTCCCCAGGCTCTGCATCCTTGAGCCTGTGGGAGGGACGCTGATTGAAACCTCACAGTGGACTGAGGGGCTGGGAGCTGGGTCCCAGCTTGGACAGAATTGCTGGGTGGGCTTTGGAAGTTCTTTCCACGTCTGGGCTTCTGTTTTCTTATCCATTAAGTGAGGGGGTCAAGTCAACTGGCCTTTAGACCCTATCTAGTGCTGACTGTAGGTTTTGATGGAATCTTGGTGGCTGGTGGTTTACCTGCTGCTCATGGCTGGAGCCTGGGGCCCAGCCCCTTCCGGGCTGCGTACTACATGCTGACTCTTCTTGCATCCTTCTCTTCCTCCTTGCGGCCCTCCTTGCCCCATCCCAGCTTAGGACTCCCACATGCTCTTCCATGGAGATTTCTGGATTGGGATCCATGACCGCAGGCCCGCTGACATCCCCCACCCCACCCCCTTGCTCATTCTGGGTCTCTGGTGCGTTAGAATGGTTCAGAGAGGTTGTTCACCGGTAACATCAGACCACTGTCCTGCACCTTTGGGCTCAGTCCATACCAAACCTTAACTGACCCCTGGCATCCTAGTGGCCACCTCCAAAGGGCCATCTGAGGCCCTGAGACACCCTGCTCACAGCAGCTCTGTTTCCTACGTTGACATCCACAGTGAGGTCCCTCCCATAACCTGGCTTCTTAGATTCTTGACCTGCAGCGTTCAGGAGTCTGAACACCTCCCGTCTTTCCTCCCCTCGTCTGTCTTATCATAACCCTGTGATTTCTGGGGAAACTTTCCTTCCTGATAATACTAAAAAAAAGTCTGAGCCCTGGCTGGTGGCTCAGTGGATAAGGCGCCGGCCTTCAAACCCAAAGGTCGCTGGTTCGATTCCCAGCCAGGGCACATAACCAGGTTGCAAGCCAGGTCTCCAGCCAGGTCCATAGCTGGAGGCAGGTGAAAGGCAACCACACATGGATATCTTGCTTCCTCTCTGCCTCTATCCTTTCCCCTCTCTCTAAAAATAATAAAAATATTAATAAAATCTTTTAAAGATACTAAACAAACAAACAAAAAAACAAAAACCAAAATAAGTCTGGTGTTCCCTTTCCTGTTTCCTGGCCTTTGTGTTTTCAACCCTTCTCTTCTCCTATGTCTTGCGGAGCCTAGTTTTCGTCCTCCCAGAAATTTCTGGTATCTCAGTATCTCCTGTTGGTGCCCTCTGCCTCTCAGGAATTCCTTTGACGTATACAGCCCTTTATAGAAAACGAAGGGCCTTCACATACATTACCACGTTGGCATTTTAGTTACTGCCTTTTGGGTCAGTTTCAGATTATTAGCTCCTTGATAGTGGGGTTTCTCCTATTCACTCAGTCTTGGATGATAAGCTTGACAAATGAGAAACATCTGATGAACATTTGCTGATTAATATGCGACTGACTTGGTTTTGATGGAACCTATGCTTAGGAGATTGCTATTTCCCATAATTATGAAGTTGCGCAGCACGGGAGAAAGCGGGGAAGAAAAAGGAAGTGTGATGGAGCCGGGCAGGCAGGTAGGCGGGTGAAAGGCCGCTCCGGGATTATCAGGGTGCGTGCTGCCCCCTCGTGGCCTACCTGCATCAGGACAGTTTGTGGCAATCCGTGGCCAGGGTTCTCAACCTTTCTGTTCTAAAGACCCTTTCTACTCTTGAAAAACTATTGAGGGTCTCAAAAAGCTTTTGTTTATGTGGGTTACATTTATTAAAATTTAGATTACTAGCCTTGGCTGGTGGCTCACTGTAAAGGCATAGGCCTGCGAACCCAAAGGTCGCTGCTTAGATTCCCAGCCAGGGCACATAACCAGGTTGCAAGCCAGGTCTCCAGCCAGGTCTGCAGCTGGAGGCAGGTGAAAGGCAACCATACATTGATGTTTCTCTCCCTCTCTGCCTCTCTCCCTTCTCCTCTCTTTAAAACTAATAAATAAAATATTTTAAATAAAAAAATTTAAAATACTTATTAATTCACCTAAATTAGTATTGGTAAACCCATTACATAGTAACAAATTTTTAAAAATTTAAATGCAGAATAATTATATTTTCAAAAAGCTAGCGATAGGGGTGATATAAATTTTAAAAATCTTCGCACATCTCTTTAATGTATGACTTAAAATAAGGTTTTTGGATTCTCATATCTATTTCTATGTTCAATATGTTGTGTATGTTGTTTTGATGAAATAAAGATCTGAAGAAAATCAAGCCTCACGCAAGTAAGTAGTGGAACAATGGAAGAATGACTATATTAAAAATCATCATGTCCTTAAAAATCATCATGGATATTATTTTTTAATAAGTCATCAAACTCAACAAATGGAGGGTTCTTAAGGGTTGGTTGCAATGTGGAATCAGAAACCATACCAACGAATCCTTCGCTCTGTGTTACATTAGAATCCATTGGTGTATATTATTTAATAACAGACAGACAAAACAACATTTATTAATAACACTATTTGTGTTCAGAAAAGTAAGTTTTTGGAAACTGTCAAACTCATGGTAGCAGATACAATATTCTAACGTTCTAATTTTTGCTTGAAATCTCCAATTTTATTATGCTAACAAATCCACTGGTTGTTTTCCTTGAAAGGACAGGTTCAGGCTATTCATTTTGAAGAAAATGTTTGCCACATATTTGTATACCCCAGCATGAATATCCAACCCACAGTTTGGCAGCTATTCTTTCAAGTAAAAATGATGCTGGAGGGAAGAAGTGGCTAGTTCAATCACCACTCAATCACACGAGGGCTTTAAAGATCTTATTTATTTACTTTTTTAGAGAGAGGGGAAGGAAGGAAGAAAGAGAGGGAGAAAGACATCAACAAGTGGGAGATACATTGATTTGGTTGCCTCTCACACACCCCTAGCTGGGGAATCTGAGCCACACCCAGGCATGTGCCGTGACTGGGAATCAACCTTCTGACCTTTTGGTTTGCAGGCCTGCACTCAATCCACTGAGCCACACCAGTCAGGACACATGCAGGCTTTAATAGAATAAAAGATGTAATACAGTAAATACTTTCACTGTTTCATCAAGAACCTTCTCAAGTGAAACTTTCCTTTTTGTTTTTCTTAACCAGAGGACATTAAATTAAAAAGAAAAAAAAATCTCACCAAGGATGTTTTTTATTGATGAGAGAGAGAGAGAGAGAGAGAGAGAGAGAGAGAGAGAGAGAGAGAGATTAAATTGGTTGCTGACCAGGAATCAAACCCCCCAATCTAGACATGTGCACTGACCAGGAATTGAACCTGCAACCTTTAGTCCTATAGAATGACGCTCCAACCACTGAGCCGCACCAGCCAGGGCAAGTGAAACGTTTTTTCATTTTGAATGGATGTGTTGTGAGGAACACATTGATTGCTAGTGCAGTTGGTTCCATCTCTTGGTTCTGGCTCAGACACTAGCAGTTTCACATCCTGTTGTTTTTGTGTCATCACGGTAAAGATCAGCACAGTGATATATCATTTTGGAAATAGCTAAAACATTTTTTTTATTGATTATAATGTGGGGGACCCCTGGCTGCAGAGACCCCTGGTGCTGTGGATGAAATAAAACTGTCCCAAACAGCTCGTGTGTAAGGGGAAGAAGTATGGCCAGTGGCTCAAGGCCAAAGGCCCAGTTCTTTGTTCCCAAAGATCTTTTATTCAAAGGGGTAAACTTGAAGGCATGTAGCTTGTCAATCAATGCTAAACAATGCTAATTATAGGGAAATGAAAAAAACAATTGAGAGGGCAGGGAGATCTCACTCGGATCAGGATGTACATTCAAATTTAAAAAAACTTCTGCTGTGGATATAACAAAGGATTAGGCAAAGTGACAGAACCAGCCGGGCTTCATAAGAGTTAGAATATTTTTCCATGACCTAGTTCCTCCTCCCCCAGGGTCCACTGGCTATAACATGAAAACATGTGTGCACCCAGCATTTCTGATTTTCTAGTCGGGTCTTACAGATTTAGCCTGGCCCGTGCAGGACTATAAGTTTTGATGTTTTCCTAAGGTGGACCCCAACATTATGTTACATTTGTCCCAACTTCTTTTTCCTTTGCTTCCCTCCATCCAGCACCCATTCCCTTCAGCAATCCCACTCCCCTTAGTTCATGTCCATGGGTCATGCATGTGAGTTCTTTGGCTTTACCTTTTCCTGTACCATTCTTTTTTTTTTTTTTTAAATTTATTTATTTTTATTATTATTATTATTTTTAATTTTATTGTTGTTGTATTACATCCATCCCTTTTTTTCTCCCCTCTGTCCCCCTCCCCACCCACCCTTTCCCCTCAAAGTCAATCCCACCTGTTGTCCATGTCCATGGTTCCTTTATACTAGGTTCTTGTCTAAGCTGCTCCCCTTCTTTCCCTCTGCCTCCCCCCTCCCCCCTCCCCCTTTCCTCCTGACCACTGCAGGCCTATTCCTTGTATTCATATACTTGGTTCTGTTTTGCTTGTTGTTAGTTTTGCTCATTATTGTCCCATAATGGGTGAGATCATATGATATTTGTCCTTCACTGCCTGGCTTATTTCACTAAGCATAATACTCCCCAGTTCCATCCATGTTGTTGCAAAGGGTACA
>PVIW01013444.1:0-27373 GCA_004026585.1 Noctilio leporinus
GTCCTTGGAAAATCTATCAGTTTTCTGTGAGTCTCAGAATTTTTATTCAATCTTTCCCTATGCCCATATACTAATTCTGCCCTGAGTCATAGGGCCCAGTTCCTCTCTGTTGGTGGCTAAGTATGGTTATTCTGAAAGAGGTTTAAGGCTGTCCCTTTTCCAATTAAAGGTGCCTTGTGGGGCTGAACTGAGGTCTGCTGTTGATTTGTTAGCTGGTGGAAAGGAAGTGTGGAAAATGTAAATTGCAAATTGAATTTTTCTTGAAGGGGCAGCTATTTGCTTGCATTTTCAGGTAATCAGTTATGATGCTGTCAAATAAAATCACTTAGTGCCATGTAATAACAGCAAATGCAGATGACCTCATATACTCTTTTAACTTCAAAACGCTTGTGGCTTAAGGTAGATCTCCAGTGAAAAGATGTGACCTGAAAACAAAGGTGAACTCTGCAGCAATTTTAGAGTAACTGAGTAACAAGAAAACAATCATAATCATTCATTTAATCACTTCTCTGAAAGTGAGCTGCATTCTTCATTTGAGGTAAAAGAATCTATTTGAAAATGTTACTCTATAATAGAATTTACCCCAAATTGCCCCAGAAGCACTATCCAACTATAACTTTGTATAGTCTGTTAATAAAATGAAAGTATTATGCATAACAATAAATAAGACAACTGGTCAGTCTTTGGAAGATTCACTAAAGTGGTAGAAGCTGCCATACATTTACATATTTTAAAATATCTTCTTTAAAGTAGACCAAGTATTTTTAATTTATAAAGACCAATTTTGAATATAGCTCAACTGCACTCCATTACAGAAAATCAATTTTTATGCATTACCAATTATTCACATTAATATATCATAATTTCTATAACTTTGGATACTAATTTATTCATTTTATTTGATAGCAAAAAAGGCAACCCAAAATAAAGTAAGCATTGCCTTGGTGAAATGTTTATTAATCTTTCCAGTTAGAAAATGAATGCCATAAGGAAATGTCAAACAATGGAAAATTTATTAGGGTAATGAAAGAAAATGTAAAGTATTTTCCTAAATAAATGCCCAAAACTTGGCTATGCCCCTGCAATTGGCTTTGAGTGGAAACTTTTTTTGTTTATAGTTTTTTAATTACTTTATTGTGTTACAGTTGTCCCATTTGTCCCTCATTGCTCTCCTCTGCCCCACCCACCCCAACCCTCTCCCACAGTCAATCCCCCCCTTGTTGTCCTTGTTCATGGGTCATTTATACTGGTTCGTTAACTAAACTCTTCCCCTTCTTTCTTCCTTTCTCCCCCTACACCCTCCCCTCAGGTCACTGACAGTCTGTTCCTTGTTTCCACGCCTCTGGTTCTATTTTGCTTGTTTGATTCTATTTTGCTCATTTGTTTGTTTAGTTCATTATTTTCCTATTTTAGGTGAGATCATACGGTATTTGTCTTTCACTACCTGGCTTTTTTCGCTAAGTGTAATATTCTCCAGCTCCACCCATGCCGTTGCAAAAGGTAGGAGTTCCTTCTCCTTTTTTTTCTTCTGCATAATATTCCATTGTGTAAATATACTACAGTATTTTGATCCATTCATCCACTGATGATAACCACAATGAGATACCTCCTCACACCTGTCTGAATGGCCATTATTAACGAATCAACAAACAACAAGTGCTAGCAAGGATATAGAGAAATGAGTAGGAACTTTAAATGAGGTATGAGTTACAAGTGAGTTTGAGTTCACATAACCAGAGAAAATGTAGAAAATTCTTGGTCTTAATTTCAGAGACTATTGTGTACAGTTGTGACTAAAACACTGACATAAAATAGCACTCATTTCACATTCGCTGGCACTCACAAAGTTTATAGCAATGTATATATAATTCGTAATAGTACATTACTCAGACCCCATACTACAAAGAGACTTGTAGGACTGAAACCAGAAAAGCTGGTATTGATACTTCCTGTCACTGCCAGAACCAATAAGTAGAGATAAGAATTGAATCTTTATGAGTGCTTTATTCAGATGCTGATGATCTGAGAAAATGACAACTATGTAACCATTAGAGTGGGGCCCACAAAGTCTTCAGAGCCTGTGGTTTTGGAGCTGGGGGAAGGGAAATAATACAGCTTTTAAGGGACTTTGCATACCTATGGCTGATAGCTAGTTTCTTAGTTATGCAAATATTTGTGGCCACAGCCTGGTATCAGGCAAATGGGAGGAACTTTAACCATACAGTGATGGTGGACAGCTCACAGGTCCTGCGCAAGATTTCGGCAGATGGCCATGACTGATGACCGGACCCACTGCATCCCAGGCTGCAGTTAAGATTTAAATAAGCCCTGGCTGGTAGCAAGCACAGTGGATAAGGTACCGGCCTGCGAACCCAAAGATTGCTGGTTCGATTCCCCAGCCAGGGCACATAACCAGGTTGCAAACCAGGTCTCCAGTCAGGTCTGTGGCTGGAGGCAGGTGAAACGCTACCATACATTGATGTCTCTCTCCCTTCCCCTCTTTCTAAAAATAATGAAATAAAATCTTAAGCCACCCCACCCCACCCCCCCCAAAAAGAAAAAAAAAGATTTAAATGAAAAGCGGCAGCCATTGGGGATGCTGGGCCATGCAGTTTGAAAGACTGCAGAAGAGCCCAACCAGCTGTCATGAGGTTTGAGGTGAAAGAAAGGCCCCATCTGCCATGAGGAGAAGCACCACGGAAGGAGCATGATGGAGCAGCCGTTGTGGCAGCCATGTGAGAAGAAGCAGCTGTACAGTTTGCAGTCAGGACCCAGCCACTCTGCCTGGGCTATAAGGAAGCGGGCACGCTTCTACTTTGATTGTGCCCGCTCTAGCTGACTCTAAAGCCACCAAGGACTTTGCCTTGCAGGCCTGGCTTCTATCTGGACTCTTGGGACTTGGGACGTGTGAAGAGGACACTCTCTTAGGACTCGTGCCTTTCCTGGACTTCACCATGACCCAGTGCAACACGGCACATGCTTTTCTGGATTATTATACAGAGGCTGATGACATCGTACCCCAGGTCCTAAAGGAGAGGGCTGGCAGATAAGGAATAGGGAACTACTGGGCTTGATTTTGGTAAATAGCCTTTTGGGGAGCAAAGGAAGTGATGGGTCTTGTAGGAAAACAGGGCTCTAATCTAAAGAACTCCCAGCCCCGCCCAGGTTGGAATGTTGTAAATAAAGACCTGTTTTTCTCAATACTAATTGTTGGGTCTTACACTAAGGCGCTAGCTACATGAAGAAGCACCCCTTTGTTCAGTAACATACCCTTAAAAACACCTGAACATCTCATCTCATGCTGACCTTTTTTTTTTTTTTTTTAATTTAAAGATTTTATTTATCATTTTTAGAGAGAGGGGAAAAGAGAGAGGCAGAGAGACATCCATGTGTGGTTGCCTTTCACCTACCTCCAGGTGCAGCCCTGGCTGGAGACCTGGCTTGCAACCTGGCTATGTGCCCTGGCTGGGGATCGAACCAGCAACCTTTGGGTTCGCAGGCCGGTGCCTTATTCACTGAGCTACCAGCCAGGGCCTCATGCTGACCTTTCTGTGAGAAGAGAACAGGATAGGTAAGGGGTTTAGTAAAAAGGTTAATCAGTCAAGAGTTACAGTCCAGGGAGGATTTTCCTAGTACTTCTTTATCTATTGATCAATAATTCTTTATCTCTCTCCCTTGCAAATCCCCTGTGACACAAAGGTTGGATTGCTTGTCAACCTCCTGGAGTCAAGTCTTGGGTAGGTCATGCATTCCAGTTCCTGGAATAACAGCTTTCCACCTGCATTAATCACTTAAGCCCATCAGCTGTGGCTGGGCTAAAATCTTTACCTCTTGAGTTCCCCTATCAAGATAATGCCTTGGTAGGTATGCCTTTTAGACATATGACATATGCAGTCACACGGGACTCCAAGCTTAGAAGAACTTCTCATTGGTTTAATTTTCTGCTGTTGCTATCTTGAAATTATTAATAATTTTTTAACAAGAGGCCCTGTAGGTTCATGCTGTAATGGGCCTCACAAATTATGTAACTGACCCTCTTCTTTAGTGTGAAAACCAAACTGTAGCATAGGTTGTTAGGTTTGTGTCTAGAAAGAGGGAGGAGTTGGGTGGACCAGTTCAAAGCCTTTATTGAAGGGTGTTCAAGCAGACGGCTGAGTCCCAGTGGACAGAAGCAGCAAAGAAAGGGGTAGAGAGATTCTTAAGGTCATGGAGCAGGGCCCTAGGGGGCTGAGTCACTCTGCTGCTTGGCTCCAGAGTCCAGGATGTAGGTGAAATAACAATGTCCTCTGGTTAGGGGTGGCTGCTATGGGAACAGAAAGTCCAGGAGATTTATGGCCCTGTCTCCTGGGAAATGTTCAAGGAGAGAAGACCCAGGTCTCAGCCGGAAAGCTGGTGGCCATGCCTCAGTTGCTTCTAACAATAGGAAATTTCGTCATCAGGTATGTGGCCAGTGACAGATACCCTCTTTGTTTCAGCACAGGCGGTGGCTGAGGTCCTGCAAGACCGCAGGTCGCAGGTCGCAGTTCCCAAGAACAGAGTGACCACTGACCATAGCCTGTTTTACAAGTTCCGACACAGGTGGCAGGTTTCAGGATGTGCAACAGAAGGTCTCTGGACCTAGCATATGTCACATTTGATAGCTCCCATTCCTTAAGTATTAAGAAAAATAGTTTTGAGCCCTGGCTGGTGTGGCTTAGTAAATTGAGTGCCAGCCTCCAAAACAAAAGGTCACGCCTTTGATTCCCAGTCAGGGCACATGCCTGTGTTGTGGGCTAGGTCCCCAGTAGCAGGCATGTGAGAGGCAACCAATAGATGTCTCTCACACATACACATAAATGCTCCCCCTCTCTTTCTTCCTTTCCCCCTCTCTAAAACTAAAAAAGTAAAATCTTTTAAAAAGATAGTTTTAGCCTTGGTCAAATGTGTACAGAGATAATTTATTCAAACATTTTCCCTTCCTTTCATTCTTCCTCCTTGGATCTGCTCTTCCTAACATGGACTATTGTCTAGAGTATGTAGGTCTATTTTTACTGGGTGCTCTAGTCTGTTCCATTGATCTAGTCTTGTGCAGTAGCACCATGTTTTAACTACCATGGTTTTACAACAAATCTTGCCACTTGATTATACATACAAGACCCAATCTTCTTCAAAAGTATCTCGGTTATTCTTGGGTCTTTGCTAATCCATGTAAACTTAAAAAACAGCATGTGTTGGTTATTTTTTTTCTTAAAAATACCTATTTCATTTATGTTTTCAAAAGTATTGTCATAACTTCCTTATTTTAATCTTCTATAATTTAAAAATCCCTACTTGAGCTTACTCTTCTTCATGCCTAATGCTGTGTTGTTCATTTAGACCTTCTGTCTTTTTTATTGAAATGGTCACAATTTTTAGTCTTTTCAAATAGCCACTTTTGTGATCACCTCTATAGCTTTTTTATTTTACTAATTTATCATCTTTTAATTCTTACAGTGTGGACAAAAATTTTAAAGGTGCTATAATAAATTATAAATTCCTAACTGAGTAGGTCATGGAGGGTAGTCATATCCCAAGCCTATAACTTCCTTAGTAAAAAGCTTATTTTTGCCTTAAGCAAGCCCTGCCCAGCGTCTCTGTGCATCTGGGTTAGCATACCAATGAAATATATCTGTGCAGACCTCTCCTGCTAAAGTGGAGACCACCTTCAAGTGAGCAACAATCTTAAGTATCCTATAATCCAATTCCCACCTTGCTTTCTCCCACCCTCATGAAATCTTCCTGATGTTCCCTCCATAATCTTGAATACATAAAAGAAACTGTAAACTGTTCTTCTCCAGAGCATTTTAGGTTTTGAGGCCCAGCAGATGTCATCAGTTTAGCTCAAGAAAACTCTTAACAAAAATTCCCTACAGGTTTGAACATTGATAACTCTCTTTGGGAATATTGGTGGTTTTATTTTAGCTAATTGAGCTTTAACATTGGGTCATTAATTTTCTATTTTCTTGCTCTACTATAGATATGTTTCTATCTATTAATGCCAAAATACTTCTATATTCCACAAATTATAGGCAATAAGCACTGACTCAGAAGCGTGTGTGTGTGTGTGTGTGTGTGTGTGTGTGTGTTTGAATGTCAACAAAGAGGGCAGTGAGAACAGACCAGGCAATGAATGGGATCAAGGAAGAAATGAGTCAGATCATATAGGAGCTTGTAGGTCATTGTAAGGACTTTAGCATTACTGAGTAATATGGGAAGGTATGGAAGGATTTTGAGCAGCAAGCAGACATGATTGGGTTCACTTTAACAGGACCATTCTGGATGTATTAATTCCATATATGAATTTTATAATAAAAACCAATAAAGACAGGGAAAAATTATCTCTTTCATTTTGTCAAAAAGACTCTTCACAGGATTTTCAAAATCATGTATGTCATATATGCAATCAGCATCTATTGATAGAATGACTACGAAGCTTTTCATCCAAGTGGGATACTTCTGAAAATGAAAGAGGACACTATTAATAATTATGATAAGAAACAGGTGCAAACAAGGACTGTTCTAGGCAAATCTGGATCCATGGCCACCCTATCTATTCAGCATTTATTGTTATCAGCATGTGCCAGTCCCTATGCTAGGACACAGAGCTTCATGTGAGGGTAAGAAAGCAGTCTTGGGGAAGACACATCATTTCAATACAACATGACCAGTGATATACCAATGAGAACAAGCCAAGCAGTCCTGTTGTCTTCACAGGCTATTGATGAAGAATATGTTTTTAATTAAGGCAATACTAGCAGCAGCACATTTTCAGATCTACTGACATCTTACTTCTCTCAGTGTGTCTTGTTTGACTAGACTTATTGATAAACACTTCAGCTTTTTCAGTTTTAAATTGTTATATTGTTGTGTTAGTTTCCCAGGGCTGCTATAACTCAGTGGTTTTAAACAACAAAAATGTGCCTTCTCATGGGTTTGGAGGCTAGACGTCCAGAATCAAGGTGTCAGTAGGGTCAGTTCCTCCTGGAAGCTCTGAGGGAAAAATCAGTCTATGCTTCTTCCTTCCTTCTGTGGATCACAGGCAAGCCTTGGCATTCTTTTGCTCATAGACACTGATCTTTGATCCCTGCCTCTATTGTCATATCTTCTCTATGTGTTTTCCTGTGTCCTCTTCTCTTCTGATAAGGATAACAATCATGGGATTCAGGGTGCAGTCTGAATCTAGGATGATTTTATCTTGGGACCCTTAACTAAAAACATCTAAAAATGCCCAAAAGGGTTATATTCTGAGGTTTGAATGAACTGAATTTTTAAGGGACATTATACACTCCAGCACAATTGCAAAAAAAAAAAAAAAAAAAATGAAATGGTAAAATATGGTTGACCCTTGAACAGCACAGGTGGTTGGGGCTGCTGATGACCCCTGCAGTCAAAAATCCATTTCTAAAATCCTTCCACATGCCTGGATTCCCAACCATAGATGGAAAGCAGCATGAAGAAATACCTTTCCTACATGAGACATTTGAATTTCTTTATACCTTGTCTTGAATCTGAGGTAATCAAGTATATTTGAGGTGGGATTGCTTGAAAAAGCATTCAGTTGAGGAAAATGGATGGGTTGGAGCCTAAAAGCCACAGATAAGAGATTGTTACCAGCTACAGATGGTGGTTTACAGACAGGACAATCACTTATCGGGCATAATATCAAGCCTGCTAGATAACCTAAAGTATGAATGTAAATATAAATGATAAAGTCTCCCTGAGGCATTTAAAAGTGCTTCTTCAATATTTATTCAGTCTTGGGTTTCTGCTGAAATTAACTTTAGTAACTTTGTTAGATAATAATAGAAAATGGATTAGCACTGATAAGCATTTTGTTAAACTTGGCCTCAAATCCTTTCTGTTGCTAATGATTTTAGTGATTTATTGGCATGAGAGTGGCTATAGCCTAATATTTAATGATATATTTAAAGGTACAACTATACGAACCTCCTAGATTACTGCCTCTTAGTCAGCATGTTGCACTAGATTCACTTGGATTCCGTGAGAGATCTTTTTAGAAGAGGAAGTAGATTTAAAAGCAGATGTAGAACAATGTGTACAAATTGCAAAGTGGCAGATAGAGCAACATTTTCAAAACTCCTAATTATAGCAGCTTCCAACAAAGGAAGCCCTGAAGCCAAAGACAGATGGGCCACCATTAGGGATACTATCGAATGGAGACTTGGGATCCATCCCTTCCACCTCTAAGATTCACTGCTGAAAATGCCAGCCTGCCCAAGTGAAGAGGCCTAAGGCAACTAACTGACTTAGCCCCAGGGAGGATAATGCTTCAAGACCCTGGGGATCCACACTTCAGGCCAAAGGTGGCCCAGGTAACAATAAGGCCAAGTAATATATTAGAAATATACTGGCTTTCCAGGCAGGCAGTTCTGAGTCCTGGCTCCTCTACCTCTACCTGTGTGTGTCTCTATTCCTTCGTATACCTCAATTAAAATTCAAATGAGATATAATGTGCAAAGTACCTGAATGTTAGGTGCATGACAAATGGTAGCTGGTATTATTACTCACAACTAGGAAAGAGAAAATGTTGCGTGAAGGCAAACACTCTAGTCATAAATTCAAACCATTTACAGAGATTGTCTAAACTTGAAAACTTAGGATGGTATATTTTATTGTTCTATGCAAAATAACACTGTCGATATAAACAAATATTATAACATCTATGTAAATATTATTTACATCTATCATCATAACAACACCACCCCAGTGTCATACTATCCATGAAAATACATGCTGCTCATGATGCTGCTGAGAAATTGGGTTATCACTGGCCCTCCCTCCTTTGGTTCACTTGCCAAATCAGAAATATTTTATGTGCACATGTGTGTTAAATACAGTTTTCTTCTTTCTTTCTTTATTTCTTTCTCTTTTAGAAGAAGGAAATCCATAGGAAAAAGTGTATTTCCATAATTTAAAAAAATTATCAGAATGCTCTCATCAGTATTTAATTATTTTTGTTGGAGTTGGTATACGAGGTCCATCCCAAAAGTATCAGCCGTGCAAACTGTTTTAATTATATTGACATTAGCTTGATACTTTTAGGACAGGCCTTCGTAAAATTGGTTTTCTTTGCTGCAAGGTTCTATTGAAACAACATGAACTTGATGCCTGATTAGCAAGTAATTCAGCTACCTTAAGCACCTTAAAAATAATTTGACATTCAGTGACTTGAATAGGACCAGTTTTCACAAAGTCATGCTATTGGGTGGAAATTCTCATGGGACCTCAAGCCTGCTAGGTAGTCCCTCAGTAACTCTGCACATCTTGCAAACAGAGGCACTGATTGCCTTCTGTAACGGACTACCTTTTCCAGGAGAAAAATCTTGACAGATAAAGAAGGTGTTCCCACTGGAGCAAAGAACAGGCATGTCTGCTCTGCAGAGTAATAAACATTATGTTTGTGATTGGAGCAAAGGACAGGTGCGCTTACTGTTCATTATGAAAAATTCAGATCAGAGCTTCTCTCCTGTAACACAACCTGCTGCATGGGCAGGTATCACCTGGCCTTGTCAAGTTGCCCTTTGGAGTTGGGATTTAAGGAACAGGGACACAAATGCTAATATTCTGCCTACTACTGTTTCTGTTAATAATAACTGTCCTTTGTCTTTGACCCAGGAGGCTTGTGTCTTCTACCAGTGTCCATGAGACTGTGGCAGGTGAACTTGGCAGCTTGCACGTCAGTAAAATCTTAGACCTTTTGCCGTTCTTAACACATACCTGAAACTTTTATTTGCTCACTGTCAGAAGAAACCAAGGAAAGACACATAGTCTAGTTAAGTGAGTGGGAACCTCAGGAAGCTCTCTTGTACATTTTGCTAATTTCACATAGAAAGGCATGTCTTGATTATTTCTATCTATAAACATTAAAGAGCCTGGAAGAGGGCCGAGAAGAATGAGCAATTTGTTGTAAAGGGGGAAAGCTTTGTTAAAATATTTCTGCACTTCAAACTGGGAATTTCAAGTTCTTGGATTCAAATTCTAACTCTGCCAGGGGAGCCTCAGATGAGTCACTGAGCTTCTCAGAGTTTGAGTCAAGTCATCGTTAAGGTCCCTGTTCAAGTTCTAGAGTTTGTAAGTTTTAGCCATACAATTTCAGCTTTGCGGAAAGCTATGCCTCTACTAGTTGCACTTTCAGTACGTAAGTTGTTAGAATGCCTGCGTTGCATATCAGACTTTGCTACCTGCACGATGCCAATTATTAGGAAGCCTTTTGGTGATCTGGAAATAACCCGTGCCTTCAATATGAAGCCATGTACACAGTTTGGTGCAAAACTGGCCCGGTAATCCAGCTACAATAATGAGACTTAAGAAAAGCTTTCATTACTGACAAGCAGTATAGTTCAGTGGTTAGGAGTGCACATTCTAAAGCCAAACCATAGAGCTTCCTAACTTACCCCTGGCAGGGCAACCTTGAACAAATTACCTACCCTCCAGTGCTTTCATTTCCTGTTTATAGTGGAGACAATCATCATAGCTACCTCACATAAAGCATCAACAACAGGCCCGGTACAAAGTAATTGAATAATTAATGTTAGTTATTTTTATAAGATCCTGTCACAGGAGATAATCAGTCCTAAAATGTTAAGGGAGCCCTGGCTGGTGTGGCTCAGTGGATTGGGGGTTGGCCTGTGAACTGAAAGGTCACTGGTTGGAGTCCATGTCAGGGCACATGCCTGGGTTGCGGGCCAGATCTCCAGTCTGGGCATATGAAAGGCTACTGATGGATGTATCTGTAACACACTGATGTTCCTCTCCTTCTCTTTCTCCCTCCCTTACCTTCTCTAAAAGTAAATAAATAAAATCTTATTTTAAAGACTGTAAAAACCTTGGCTGGTAGCACAGTGGAAAAGGCACCAGCCTGCAAACCCAAAGGTTGCTGGTTCAATTCCTAGCCAGGGCATATAATCAGGTTGCAAGTCAGGTCTCCAGCCAGGTCCATATAGCTGGAGGCAGTTGAAAGGCAACCATACATTGATATCTCTCTCCCTCTCTGCCTCTCTCCCTTCCCCTCTCTCTAAAAATAATCAATAAAATCTTTTTTAAAAAGACTGTTAAAAAAAGAAAAAAGGTTAAGGGAAATAAAGCCATAAATCAATAGTTTTATTATGTTAGACTATTGTTCTACTGATCACTTTCTCAAAAGTTGATTTACCTAAGGAGATGAAGAAATAAATTTTTCTGAAGCCCCACGGTGATTATGGGGACAGAAATGAGACCCAGATGCTGCCAAGTCTGACCTCTTCCTTTCCCATTTTTCAACCACCTTATATAATTGGAGGCAAGAACAAATCTGGAGAATCTTACAGAGTACTGAAAACAAAATCCTTTTCACGAGCTCTGGATGAACTGAGACACCCAGCAAGTGCCTTTCCTTCCCATCCGAAATGTGGCCCATCGAGGGGGTTTTTGGAGCAATAGAGTGGGGCTGCTGCCCTCTGGTGGTTCTGTCGATCATTACATGTTAGGATCCCAGAATATGGGGCCATCTCCCATAACCACCGCAGTGTGGAAAAGTACCTAGCATGTTGGGTTTGCAAAGCTATTTCATATGTTTCACATTTGAACCTTACAACAACACCGTGAGGGCATACGGTAGGAAGAGCACATGATTTGAAGTCAGAATTCACTTGTTTGGTAATTCGCCAAAATTACCCTCCATGTGCCAGGTACCACCCAGATCTCCCAGTGGTTTCAGCTCTTGGTTTTTGGTTAAGCCTCATCATAAGCAAGCCTGTCTTGTTTCTAATTTTCTTTTGACCAAGTTTCTTTGTTTCAGAGAGGAATGGAGATGGGGTGGCTCTAAGCATGTGTGGCACTAGGGGTTTCTCTAGCATTCTAATTGTGATGCTTTCTTTGCCAGACTTTTACATTAGCAGTATGGGTGGGTAAAGGTGTCTTGAGCAGACAAGTAAAAAGTAAGTATGACCATTTGTAAAGTTGTGTGTGTGTGTGTGTGTGTGTGTTGTCGACATTTGCTTATTCTTTGCACAAATAGGGGGGAGAGAATAAAAGAGCCAGTGGGAGATCTAAGGGCCACAATTAGTAGTGCCTCCATCTCTTTGGCCCATATTCCAGGAACCAGAGCTATTACTTGATTCTTCCTAGAAGCAGTGGGGGCTGCGAAAGGCAGTCTTCCTGTGCCCAGAAAGAGTTTGAAATGATTTGGTTTCTCTGCAGCAAACAATGCCTGGAGATTATCTTCTCTCCCTCTGAGCATGGTCCGTCGCTCTGTGAGGCCTTCACCACTTGTTGCCTTGTGTATCTTTTCATGATTTATCTTTCCCAGCCAGCCAGTAAGACCCAGGAGAAAAGAAATCAAGTCTTAAACTTCTTGTCCTAAACGACAGCCAGCACGAGGCCCTACAGGCTCAGAAATTCCTCACTCCTACGGAGCACATTTCAATTTACAGAGTGTCTTCACAGATTTATTTCACTTTTGATTGCTGAAGAGGAGGACCAATATTTCTGACTTTATGATATGTGAGTGTTTGGATGAGTTGCAGAAGGTTAAGCAAAGCAAATGTTTCCATTCCATCCAGTTCAGCCAGGCCCACAAAGATATACCCTTTCTCTTTCACTCCTAAAATAAACTCTACTGGTCTGGGCTGCACTTTTTATTTTATTTTATTTTTTTTTTTAATTTTTAAAATTTTATTGTTGTTCAATTACAGTTGTCCCAATTTTTCCCCCATTGCTCTTTCCTGCCCTTCCACCCCAACTCCCACAGTCAATCCCCACCTTGCTGTCCATGTTCATGCGTCCTTTATACTTGTTCCTTGACTAGACCCTTCCCCTTTTTTCCCCTCCCCTCTGGTTACTGTCAGTTTGTTCCTTATTTCCATGTCTCTGGTTCTGTTTTCCTCATTTGTTTACTTTGTTCATTAGGTTCCACTTATAGATGAGATCATATGGTATTTGTCTTTCACCTGCTGGCTTATTTCACTTAGCATAATGCGCTCCAGTTCCATCCATGCTGTCACAAAGGGTAGGAGTTCCTTCTTTCTTTCTGCTGTGTAAATTCCATTGTGTAAATGTACCACAGTTTTTTAATCCACTCATCCACTGATGAGCATTTAGGCTGTTTCCAGCACTTGGCTATTGTAAACAGTGCTGCTATGAACATTGTGCATAGGTTCTTTTGAATTGATGACTCGAGATTCTAAATGTTTGTATCCATATCACTCATAAGTGAGAGACTGGTGTCCTTTTTTGTTCTAGTTTCCTGTTTTGTATCAGGGTTATACCAGTTGCGAATGAATGGTCCCAGATGGTAGCTACACATAGAAGTCCCTATTGTTGAGTCTCAGCTTAGAGGACAGCTACCAAGAGAGCTGCCTGACCCAAACTGGGCTGTGACATGAGCGACAAATAGACATTCCTTTTGTCAAGCCACTGAAATTTTGGGGTTCTTGATACAGCAGCAAGCACTGCTTTTCCTGACTCATACAACCTTTGCATTTCAGGTCCTGCCACCATCCTAGGTGATTTCTTTGTCCAGATGAATGACCTTCAAAGCCTTAGTCTTACAGTTCCTCTTAATCCCATAGCCTACATAGCCCCAATTCCTTTACTGCCATTTACTGACAATCCTGGACCTTATTCCCTAGAGCTTCAATTCTTCAACAATGGCAAATTCCATTAGCCACCCTCTTTCCCCACTGCCTTTCCCTGCCCTGCACTGCTTACTTGTTCTTCAACCCTACCACTTTTCTGTTACACCCTCGTCACTCCCCTCTCTACCCATCAGTATTGGTCAGCTCAAGCTGCCATATACTTAGTGGCTTCTTTTTCTGAAGGCTAGAAGTCAAATACCAGGGTTTAGGCTGAGTCCATTTCTGATGAGAGCTCTCTTTCTGGCTTGGGGACTATCACCTCCTCCGTGCGTCCTCACATGGCCTTTCCTTAGTGCCTGTGCCTGGAGAGCTCTCTCCTATGTCTCCCTAGAAGGACACCGATGCTGTCAGATCAGGGCCCTGCCCTTATGGCCTCACTAACCCTAAGCTGCTTCCTTGGAGGCCCATTTCCAAGCATAGCCACACTGGGGGTTTGCTCTTCCAGTGTGTATTTGAAGGTGGCACAAACATTCAGTCTTAACACCGTATTATTCTCAATGACCCCTAGGTTCACTCTTACACTAGCTAGGACCCTGCCCCCCTTGGCTCTTTGCCCTCCCCTCACACCAGTTTGGAGAAACTAAACATAAATCAATCCTAGGGGCCACTTTCTCAGCTCCTATGCTTACCCTGCTGGGCACCACTAGGAAAAAACCTTACGCACATATATAGACATGTTGTTGCTTTCAACCTGGAAACCCTTTATATTTTCCTAGTTTACATTTCCCCTGTCTGTCATCTTTTTCTCTTATTTCCCAGAAGGTGTCCAGAACACACCACTGTGGCATAAAAATCACTTTGCGCGGAGGGCATTTAAGGATCAACAGATGCAACGAAAGTGGTTTGTTTTTTCCCCCGGACACTCCTTACCTGCCCAAAGAAGAGCTCCTCAAAAGAACTCAACTGTCTGTCCTGGGGATCACCTAAACAGGCATCGTCAGAAAACTACTGTACCTTCCATTTATTCTCCTAGGGGGCTAATTTCTCTTAAAAGTCGTCTCTTTCCCCCTAAGTGCCCTTCTGCCCTGTTCCTGTTTCTACTAAGATTGTATTAAAGCCTCAAATTCTAATCACCACCTTACATCTCATTTTCCTGTGTATGTCTGTGAATAAAAGTCTGGTTTTTTTCTCTTGCTAATCTGTCTTCTGTCAATTTAATTCACAAGACCCAATCCATTTTATGTCACACCCATCCTTTTTGCCTCCCTGTTCACTGAATGGAACAGATGACCCTTCCTGTCTCCCTGTCCCAAGTACTCACTGACTCCCGCCATCCCTCCCACCTGCCTCCTGGTCCCTCTCTTTGTTTGGTCTCTTGCCTTTGCTTCATCCTTTCTGCCTTGTCTCAACTAGATCTTCCTTCTCTCCTCTACTGTCTTGTCCACCCCTGCATTTAAATATGCCCAAACCCTCAGAATTTTAACAGCTCTCTCTTAATTCTTCATCCCCCTACATAGTTCAAGCTCTGTCTTTCATTATCCTTCACCCACATCCAAACTTCTTGAAAGAAATGGCTGCATTTCCTTATTTCTCATGCATTCCTCAACCCACAGCCATATGTCTTCCTCCTCCACTTAACTACTTGTGCCAAGGTCACCTATTTCTAAACCCAGCAAACATTTGCAGTCTTTCTCTTCCTGGCTCTAATGGTCCTGCTGGATGGCATCTCCTCTTCCTCATTTGGCTTCAGTGATTCTATCATCCTGGTCTGCTTTGACTTTTACCTCTTTCCTTTTCTAGCTTCTACTCTTCCAACTATTTAAATGCTGTGGTCTCCATTATTCCATCCTCTTCTCTTGCCATTATTCCATCCTCTTCTCTTGCTACATAGTCTCTGATTTGTTTTATCTACTCCCATGGCTTGAACTACTAGCTAAATGCTGCCTAACCACCAAAATCTAGATTTCTAGCTCAGTTCTTGCTTCTGGGCTCCAACTTTGTCCTGGGTGTTCCTTTTTTGATGCCCCACAGGCTACTCAAACTCAACACATCCAAACTGAAAGTCATTTCCTTCTTCCTCAAACATATTCCCTGTCTTGGAGAACAGCCCCACCCTTTACTGAACCATCTAAACTATAAATCAGAAAGTAAGTCTTTTTTTTTAAAGATTTTATTTATTATTTTTAGGGAGAAGGTTAGGGAGGGAGGAAGAAAGGGAGAGAAACATCACTGTATGGTTGCCTTTCACCTGCCTCCAGCTACAGACCTGGTTGGAGACCTGGCTTGCAACCTGGTTATGTGCCCTGGCTGGGAATCAAACCAATGACCTTTGGGTTCACAGGCTGGCGCCTATCCACTGGGAAAGTAAGTCTTGATCTTCACTTCTACCTTCCTCATCTAATCAGGCTATAATCTTGTCAATCCCAGCATTTTAATATCTCCCAATTTCAGCTCCTTTTCCATTTCCATTACCACATCTTAATTCTGGCCTTCATCATCTCTTCCTTGGATTACTCTTACAGTACCCTAACTAGTCTGCTAGTCTCTCCTCACTGCAATGAGAATGCTCTTGCTAAATTATGTAGGTAAGGGAAGGCCCTGGCTGGTGTAGCTCAGTGGATTGAGTGCCAGCCTGTGAACCCAAAGGTCACTGGTTCAATTCAGTCAGGACACATGCCTAGGTTGCAGGCCAGAGCCCCAGTTGGGGGCACCTGAGAGACAACCATACATTGATGTTTCTCTCCCCCTCTCTAAAAGTAAATAAAGTCTCTTTTTAAAATAACAATTAAATAAATTACGTAGGAAAAATAAATGTTTTCCCTCTATTCATTTTAGGTTCGTTGCCTGGTAGAGTAACAAAAGACAGACCAACAGGAGAAAAACAAGCAAAAGCATATTCACATGTGCAGCATGCACACATGGGAATACTCAGTGTGAGTAACTCAAAGGGGTAGTTAGAATGTGGGCTTATATAACACCTTCACAAAAGAACAATACATTTTTAGAGAAGTAACAAGATAAAGGAAGACCGTTTCTAGAGCAGCAAGTTGTGGGAAAGGGAGGCAAGGGCTAGTTAGTAAAATTTGTTAGGTGGATTCCTCGGGTGCTGTCTATGGGCTAATACAGATCCAGAGTTGTCTCCGGTGATTCACTTTTGCCTTTTCAGGTAGAGTGGGGGATGGGGACACTTGCACAGATTTGTCCTGCTTTTAGGCAAATGGGGGAGAGTAGAGAGCTTTTCTGGTATCTGCTTCTTCTCCATTGCCTTCAGCGCAAAATAATCCTTATGCCAAAGTGGAATGTTTGAGGTGACCAACCTCTCTGCTACCCTTCAATTTCAGGTCTGTTCATATCACTCCATATTCACAGGCTGACCCCATAGCCCCCAGAATCAGGTTGAAACGATTTGGGGTGGCATGCACAACCCTTCCTAATTCAGCCTGCAGCTGCTTTCCAGCTTCTCCTCTGTAGAGTTCCCATCTCTGCCTCTCACTGTAGGTCTACTTGCCATCCTCTGGATGCACCACATTTCCTCTAGTCTCTCAGCCTTTTCCCATGTTACCCTCTTTGACTGACCTGGAATCCCCTTTCTCCAAGTCCACTTCACCTTGTGAACTCATTCTTCTCGGCTTGTCTCGGGGTATTATAACCTAAAGAAAGCTCTCCTGGGCACCCTCCTTTGTTCTCCGATAATGCTTTGTGCCTATTTTTACTATCTCACTTTTGTAAGCTTGAAATGACTTGTCTAATTTCAACCAATAAAGTCCTAAACATTACGTCTCTTTAATCTCAACAACCTGTTGTACTTTTGCTACTGTAAAAGCTTCTATTTCTGCCTTACCCACGCCCAACTCATCTCCACATTGCTACCAGATGGATCTTCTCCAGATGCAAGTGGAATTAATATCCCTTCCCTGCTTCAGAAGGCTCTTTAATGAAGACTTAAATCAGAACTGGTTCATAAAATGTTGCTTGAACACATGAAATGAATTAGGTCAAAGATGGCTTCATAGAACTGGGATTTTTGCCAGGTCTTTTAGGATCTATAAACTATCAATCAATGGAAAATGCTAGAGAGAACATCTGACTACCTCTTCATAGATCCTGAATAGGCCAGATTGGAATACACTGTTTAGGTGGAAGAATTGCAGTAGTCATTCTTCACTGGAAAAATTGCCTAAAGTCAATGTAAGGTGAATTTTGAATGCAGTCTTAAAGAGTTGCACCATTAAATGTCTTTTATGCAAGACGAAATTGAGTTCTTCATCTAATTTCCCTCCCTCAGACTAACACAGTTTAAGAAACTTAAATATGAGGTGAAAAGAATTCTTTTTAATTATAATTCTTTTTAATTATAAGGTGATAGGTCATACATAGGATGCCAAAAAAACTGAAAACTCATTGTCACCAAGATGCCAAAAAGAAGCCAAGAGAGAAGTAGGGATAGAGAGAACCAAGGGAGCAGATAGAAATCATTTTAACAGCTACAGCTGTAATATCCTGTTATAAAGATAATTGAGATATAGACTGACCTAAGAAAAAATGTTTGAAAAGCAAACCATTAATTACAATAAATTTCACCAAAGCCAGTGCCTGTTTAAATGCTTAATACTTAAATGAATATCCATGCTATTCTTAGATAATCCTATTCTCAAAAAGTAATTTAGCCAATAAGAAAAAAGTTTAAAAAAAGAATGCCATCGTTAAAGTGAAAAAAAAAAAAAAGTTCTATGAAAATTTTTTGTCTTCAAAGAAAATGTTTAAGAGAATGTTCTGTTATATACAGGCTGGTTACCAAAATCAAATATTTCAGAGAAAAGCTCTTATTCTGTGTACCACAAAATAAATAGTTTTAAATTGCTTAACTACTTGGAGACTTGGAAAAATTGAAATAATGTGGTTTATACTAGTAGATTTAAAACCTTTCTTAAACAATGGATTGAGAATGGTAATACCTGGATTAAATTCTCATACCTACAATGATTGATTTCTTTTTTTTTTTTAACTTAATTTTTCTTTTTTAAAGATTTTATTCATTATTTTTAGAGAGAGAGAAGGGCAGGGAGAGAGGAAGAAAGGGAGAGAAACATCACTGTATGGGTTGCCTTTCACCTGCCCCCAGCTGGCTGAAGACCTGGTTTACAACCTGGTTATGTGCCCTGACTGGGAATCAAACCAGAGACGTTTGGGTTCACAGGCCTGCACCAGTCCACTGAGCCACACCAGCCAAGGATGATTGAAGAATTTCTTGATGTTGCATTATGTCAGTCAACAAATGTCTTACCATTAAAATAAATCTGAATATCAATGTGCTAATGACCTATATGTGTTTCCAAAACTAGATTAGGATTATGTAGCTATTTCTCAGGAATATATTAAATATTAGCTATCATGATTCTGAATATTAGTTATGACAATATTATGGAATATTTTGTACAACTAAAGGAACATTTAAGGTTAGGTAAAATGGAGGTGGGATGAATTGAATGTGATTACCTCTCTTCTTTCCTTCCTTAGAATTACAGTTACTGAAAGGACAGCAACCTTAGGAGTAACAGAAAGGTAATCTAAACTGGTAACATACCACTTAAGAAACACTGGTGAGCCCTGGTCCATGGCTCAGTTAGTTAGAACATCATCCTGTACAACAAAAGGTTGAAGATTTAAGCCCTGGCTGGTGGCAGTGGATAAGGCGCTGGCCTGAATACCCAAGGTCACTGTTTCAATTCCCCAGCCAGGGCAGGGGAATTATATAACCAGGTTGCAAGCCAGATCTCCAGCCAGGTCTTTAGCTGGAGGCAGGTGAAAGGCAACCATACATTGATGTCTCTCTCCCTCTCTGCCTCTCTCTCTTCCCCTGTCTCTGAAAATAATAAATTAAATCTTTTTTTAAAAAAGGTTGCAGGTTTGATCCCTGGTCAGAGTGCGCACACAGGAGGCAATTGATTTCTCTCTCTCTCTCTGTTTCTCTCTCTGTCCTCCTTCCTCTTTCTTTAAGATCAATAAACATATCCTTGGATGAGGATTTAAAATTTTTTTTTTAATTTAAAACCAAAAACAAAGACTAGTGCTAACAATGATTTAATGTCAGAAATTGAGGTGAATGATAAAACATAAGGTGTTTTCAGACTATAAATGGCTTATATAAAATTCTAAAGAATGTAATCATCTGGAGAATAGTATTAAAGCTTTTCTCAACTAGAACTAAAATTATAAAGTGGGTAGTGATTTAATAAAAAAAGAAAAATGAGATAAAGACAGAAAAAGAGAGAAAAGGGGAGGAAAAGACACATGCAAACAAAAGAGAGAAAATAAAAAAGAACTAAGTTAACACTCCATGCCAAATTCAGTGGACTTCTTCCAGGACAACAAAATGAAACATAAGACTACAAACAGGAATAATATGTATGAACACAAATTCCATAATCACCATCAAAACGATGATGTCCTTCCTATTTTCAGAACTATGAGTGTTTTTATTGGACACATCTAGTTCATTTTATCTAGCTGTCAGTAAATACTTTCTAGAAGTTGCCAGAAGGTACATTGAATGTGAACATTTAAAATAATGAACAAATGATTTTAATACACCCATAAGCATAAAGAAGATCATGTGGGCTGAACAGCTTCAGTGTCTACTTTTTGGTGCAGGTTCCAAAGTGCTGCTAGACCTCGTACGTGCAAGCTATGCTCTCAAAATTGTTTTTTCAAGAGAAAGGTTAGGTTTACGATGAATATCTTCCACTGTAAAGGGTCTTCGTAGGGCTAATAGTAGCATTTGTTCCTGAGATAGCTTGCTGGGACCAGAGAGACTGCTGTGTGTGCTAAACAGTTTCAGACAAGCTCAGGGAGGGATGTGACCCCTGAACTGACATTCAGAAGTCTCCCAGTACAATGGTACACAGTCTTAATTTTTCTCTCACAAGGGGAGCAGGGGAGGATGATGTGGCTTAATTTGGCCTTGGCACTGACCACTGGCAGACAGAGGATGGTGGACCAAGCACAGGCTTTAGACTGAGGGACATGGGGTCACATCCCATGTGGGCTACCCACTAGCTATGTTACATAACCTCAGGTAACTTTTCCCCTCTGAAAATAGGTCTCCTGATGCTGACCTCACAAGGATAGCATATGTCTTGGCAGTTATGTCAGCCATGCCCTGGCTCTACGCCAAGTACATGGACCGCAGTCACCAGGACCTACAGCAGTCCTTTGCAACTCGATTATGCTACTGCTCAGATTTTGATGATTGGTTACTTTTTTAATGAAGCTAAAAATCACAAGATCTTTATCTAACGCTGAGTGATATCTGGATGCCTACTTCTAGCAGGTTATGCTAATACCAAATTTAGAATATTAATAATGAATCAGAAAATGTAGGCTATCCCCAAGAAGCCAATTAAAGCAAGGGCTTTGAAAGCAGACAACCTTGGGTTCTGATTTTAAGATCCTACCTAACAGCCATGTGGCCTTGGGTGAGTTATTAATTTCTTTTAGTGTTCTCCTATATAAAATGGAGCAACAGCACTTATTTTGGTGTGTTTCTGTCTAGGCTGAGTGAAACAATGTGCATGAGCACTGGCTGTGCCGCTGGCCAGTGGCTTGACCTTGGCAACTTTCTGTATCTCTCTGTGCTTCAGTTTGCTGACAAGTCAAGTGGCTTCCTCAGGAACCCCTAACTCAGAGGCTGTCATGAGAGTGAGCTCACAGAGGCCCCTTAAAACACAGGCTGGTACAAGGTAAGTGCTCATTTTTCATTGTTAATTCATATTCCTCAATCTTATTGTTGATACCAGAAATTAGGTCCATGAGAGAACAATGGCACAGAGCTAGAAAAATGATTTAATAATGTGGTAAGGGAACCGACAGAATGCAGGGTGTGGACCCCTGTTCTCTTGGGCTTCCATGGACTCTCAATGGAACAGAAACAGGGGTCCCGGTGGAGAAGAGGAACCGTAGCTGTTCTGGGAAACGTTGATGGGGGTACAAGGACCACTCAGCAGGTGTGACCCACTTGCGAGCCACTGAAACGAGCCTAGCTGCCATTTTTGATAACCATTCCCACCTTGCTCTTCTTCACCGTTCACAAAGCATTTCACATCAACTATCACACACTTGACTCCCACCTGGAGCAGGTGGACATTCTGAGTGGCCAACCCTCCTGTGATGCATCCCAACCCCTTCAGGTTTCTTCTTTAGCTTGGCTTTCTGTGTGGTCATTTAATATTGTCCTCATACAAGGAACTTATTCAGAAAACACGCTGTCATGGAAGCTGCTGGAAGTTTCCGTGTATTGACGGTGAGAATGGCTAATTGGCCTGTCAGACCACACAGCCACCCTGCTGTTTACCCACTAAGGCATTCAGACTTCCTTTGACAGAACTAGATTTCAAAAGCACCTGCTCCAAAGGTAGGAGGCAGCTTATTCAATTTGTGGCAGGCCTACTGCCTGATACCTTTTAAGCACAGTCTGGTTCCCTTCAGGCCCCTGACGTGTGCTAATCGGCATGACTCTGTTAGCAGATGCCACAAGGAGGCAGACATCGGCTGCCTGCCTCTCAAGCGCTGGACATGACATCTTTTCCTAAATACCAAACAGGAGGCCTTAAACAAGTGGGAAATAGACAGGAAATGGGTGCTTAGATGTATTGAGCCAGTTAATTCATCACTGAACATGACCAAGCACTTCTCATGCTTTGCTGAGGGGTAAAGGACAGCGTCACAAACAGTGGGACAAAGCAGACAATGTGCCACATGGAAATCACACGGTAGCCTTTACTTACCTCCTGCTCATTACAGCGGGCAGTCCTCCAGCGCCTTCCTGGGCATGTTTTATTCACTGGGTAAATGTCGAGGTGCTGGGCAAGCTTCTGTTCCCATGGCTGAGAACACAGTATCAAATAAAACTGATAAACATTCCTGCCCTGTGGAGTGCCCATAGTAAGGAAAATATATACACTATCAGAGGGTGATGAAGAAAATAAAACAGGGAAGGTAGACCTGGGCTAAAGCCTGGGAACATTTCTGAAATCTCCATGTGTGCCTCCAGAGAGCAATGAAGGTTTGAGAGTCAGAGTGTGAAGGTGCAGGGCAGAGGAAGGACATGAGCTGTCTTTAGAATAGGGTCCTGGTGACTGTAGTTTTAGGAACAGACCGACAAGGGCCAGGGTGAAAACAGGGAGACAAGTGAGGCCACTGCAATAACCCAGCATGGGATACTGGAGGCTTGGACAGGGTACAGATAGTGAGAAGTGATGTATCAGACTCCATGTACATTTTGAAGGTTCAGCTAAGCGAGTTTGCCCACAGATAGGACATAGGTGACATCAACGTTTGGAGCCTGAGCAGTTAGACAGAGTTGCCATTGGCCTGAGATGAAAAAGAACATGGGAAGAATCATATTCATGCCACAAGGCAGAAGCATTTCTTCTTCTTCTTTTTTTTTTTTTTTTTAAGATTTTATTTATTCCTTTTTCAGAGAGAAGAGAAGGGAGGGAGAAAGAGAGAGTAAGAAATATCAGTGTGTGGTTTTCTCTGGCCCACAACCCTGGCATGTGCCCCAACCAGACCAGGAATCGAACTGCAACCCCTTGGCTTGCAGGCTGGCGCTCCATTCACTGAGCCACGCCAGCCAGGGCAAGAGGCATTTCTAAGTCAAATGTAAACATGTTGCATGAAGATGCCCATGGACAGTCAAGTGCTTGGCACCTGGCACTTCCCAAGGGTCAGTAGTGCTCTTAAGAGACAGAGTGTGGGACGGAGCACAAGTTTCTGTCACTGAGTATCTTTAAGGTGGTTTGCTAGGAAATCATAAACACGTATTCCAAGCATTTTCCAGAAATAAGTAGAAGAATGATGTAGCCAGAAAAAAAAACTTCCCATACATGCCTCTGCCTCCATCTCTCCTAAATCTTCAGACCCTGGGGAAACAGGCTTACACACCTGGCAGGACTCCTGACATCTGCCCCTAAATCAGGAGGTATGTGAAATGTGAGCCACTGGCAGGTGGCTCTGTCAGGTCCCTGAGTATGTGGTACTTACAACAGAATTAGAACATACCCGGAATGGCAGATAGCAGGGGAGTTAGCCCTCTCATCATTGTGAGTGCAAAAATTCCTAAAAAGTAATCAATGCTCGATCCAGTTCTTTAGGAAAATCTCAGACCCCATACAGGGGTCTTGTCATGTTCAAAAGCCCTGCCAAGTTCCTAAGGTGGTTAATGTTGACCAATTACACAAGAAAAGAAAATGTAATTAATACTTTTCATTCCAATCATTACATACTATATCACTAATTAAGGCCCTTTTAAAGGTTTTTATGATAATTTTTATGTTATAATTAACAATATGATTTTTCAATTGAATCCTTATGCGAATAAGATTTATCAACAATAGAAACAGTTCTTGACAAACTTGGCCTGAGATCAAGAACTATATTTCCTCAGGGTTTTAGGAAAAAGCCAAAGTTTTTATAAATAGTTGCTTAGGAGAGATGTATTCTGCGTTCCCTGATTCAAAGTAGGTCAGATTGAAAGCTGAAGGCTTCCCTAAGGTTATAATTAAGTATGAATATAGGAAAAAAAACCAACCCTGAGGTCGAATCAAAAAATAAACAATTTCTTTGAGGCTTTCACATCACAGGCCTTTCATTATGTTTCCACCTCAGGCAAAATGCTTTTCTTTGGAAAAAGAAATACAATTTTTAAAGATAGATTTTAAAAGAAATGTGCAATAACTCTATAAGGCTAGACTTCGAGAAAAATTCACTCAAGCATAAATGCTATGGAGAAATATTTAACCAAGCAGAGTTGGTGCAAAAATGTATGCAAATGCTCACTAAGCAGCCTGAACTACTATAATTTAATTCTTCAGGTCAGTCTGATATGTTTGGGGGGGTGTTCCCCCTTTGAAAATCACATCTTTCTGTCTCTTCCCACCCAAATCATTCACTTATATGACTGGCTTAGTCAAATCAATATCTAGGCTAGCAATATAAATTTAATTACAGTGAGGCTTAGGTAAACATTGGCTCTAAGACATTTCTTGGTCTATAGAGTGATAACTGAATTAAGGAGGATTATGTCACCATTATGGTATTAAGCCCACGTTACACAAGAAAAGCTAATATTTCTAACTCTTTTTAACCTGTAAAATACGCTACAACCATTTGCATGAGTCCCTTGAACTAGGACTACTTTGCAGCCATGTTTTCAGCGCAGAGTGGCATGCAAAATGAGGAAGGTTCACACTGGACCCCACCCACAGGGTCCAGAGATCAAACTGCCAAAGGGACCCAGTATAAGGCAGTTCCATAGGCACTGGCACCCTCATTTCCCATAGCCATTTAAGCAAAATCCTCACGGACCAGGATACATTTGCTATCTAGCTTTCCATTGTTCTCCATGTCCTACCATGAAAAACAAGCTATACCTCTCTAAACATAGCTCCTTGAAGCCTCTGCTTAGGCATTTGTTATTCCAGAAGTCTTTCCCTGACCTCCCTGTCTCTGGGCATTTCTAGATCAGTACACTTGCCTCATGATAAAACGATATGCCTGCCTCTCCTCAAAGCCCAGGAGGAATTTGATGGTCTTTGGTCTCCAGGTCAAACTCAGGAACTGGCACATGCTAGATATTCAATAATACATTGCATAAATAAGTGACTATAATTGAAAGGCTGACATACAAACACTTGCTATGTGCTAGGTCCTAGATAAAGAGAGAAGACAAAACAACTCCAGGAGAACTACAAAGAACTCCAGGGAAATTACAAAAAACTCCAGGGAAATTACAAAGAACTCCAGGGAAGTTACAAGGAACTTACTGAGAACTACAACAGCATGAAAAAGGACATAGAAACTATCAATAAGTGCCAGGAGGAAATGAAGAATACAATTTCTGAATTGAAGAATACAGTAGAAGGAATCAACAGTAGGCTAGAGGAAGCAGAGGACTGGATCGGTGAGTTGGAGGATAAGGTAGACAAATATTCCAAGACAGTACAAGAGAATAAAAAAAGGCTGAATAAGACTGAAGAGGGGTTAAGAGAGCTGCAGGACAACATGAAACGTAACAACATCCATATCATAGGGATACCAGAAGGAGAAGAGAAACAAGGAATGGAAAACCTGTTAAAAAACAAGTCATGATAGAAAATTTCCCTAACATGACGAGTGAAAACATTAATCCAGTTCAGGAAGCACAGAGGGTCCCAAATGAGGATCAACCCAAACAGACCAATGCCAAGGCACATTATTATTAAAATGGCTAATTTCAAAGACAAAGAGAGAATCCTAAAAGCATCAAGAGAGAAAAGACAAATAACATACAAAGGGGCTCCAATAAGGCTATCAAATGATTATTCAACAGCAACCATTCAAGCCAGAAGGGAATGACAAAAAGTATTTCAAGTCATGGTAAACAAAGGCCTGCAACCAAGAATACTCTACCCAGCAAGGCTCTCACTCAAGATAGAAGGAGAAATAAGGAGCTTCCCAGACAAAAAAAGACTAAAAGAATACATCTCTACCAAACCAGCATTGCAAGAAATGCTAAAGGGTCTGCTCTAAAAATAAGTAAACAAGTAAAATGAAGAAACAGAGAAAGCCAAAGAGGAATACAGACACAAAGGGAGAAAATGGCAATGAATAAGTATCAATCAATAATAACCTTAAATGTAAATGGATTAAATGCACCCATCAAAAGACATAGGGTAGCCGAATGGGTAAGACAACATGACCCACATATATGCTGTCTTCAAGAGACCCACCTCAGAACAAAAGATCGACACAGATTGAAAGTGAAGGGATGGAAAAATATATATCAAGCAAATGGACACAAAAAAAAAAGCTGGAGTAGCAATACTGATTTCAGAGAAAATAGATTTTACAATGAAGGCCATAAAAAGGGACAAAGATGGGCATTTCATATACTTGAGGGAACAATCCATCAAGAAGAAATAGCTCTGATAAACATATATGCACCCAACATAGGAGCTCCGAAATATATAAGGAAAATTTTGGAAGACTTTAAGAAAGACATAGACAGCAACACACTAATAGTAGGGGATTTTAATACCCCACTATCAACAATGGACAGATCTTCCAAACAAAAAATCCCCAGAGATGTTGTGGCATTGAACAACACTCTAGAGGAAATGGACCTAACTGATGTATATAGAGTCTTTTACCCCAAAGAAGCAAAATACACATTCTTTTCAAGTGCACATGGATCATTCTCTAATATAGACCACATGGTATGTCACAAGACAAGCCTCCACAAATACAGGAAAATGGAAATCATACAAAGTATCTTCTCAGATCACAATGGCTTGAAACTAGAAACCAATCTCAAGGGAAAAAAGCAAAAATTCTCTAACTCATGGAGATTGAATAACATGCTTTTAAGCAATGAAGGGGTCAACAATGAGATCAAAGATGAAATCAAAAAGTTCCTGGAAACAAATGACAATGAACACAATACAGCCCGAACCTATGGGATACAGCAAAGGCAGTTCTCAGGGGGAAATTTATAGCAATACAGGCCTTCCAACAAAGGTTACAAGAAGTTTATAAAAACGACCTGACCACAAAGCTGCAAGAACTAGAGGAGCAACAACAAACAAAGCCCAGAGCAAGTAGAAGGAAGGAAATCATCAAGATCAGAGCAGAACTAAATAACTCAGAGATTCAAACTACAATTCAAAGAATCGACAGGACCAGGAGCTGGTTCTTTGAAAAAATAAACAAAATTGACAAGCCCTTATCCAGACTCATCAAGAAAA
>PVIW01013445.1:0-27345 GCA_004026585.1 Noctilio leporinus
TTGCCCCGCATCCTCGCCAACACTTGTTGTTTGTTGATTTGCTGATGATTGCTATTCTGACAGGTGTGAGGTGGTATCTTAATGCAGTTTTAATTTGCATCTCTCTGATGACTAGTGATGTTGAGCATTCTTTCATATGCCTCTGGGCCCTTTGTATATCTTCCTCAGTGAGTTGTCTGTTCAGGTCCTTTGCCCATTTATTAATTGGGCTGTCTGTCTCCCTGGTGTTGAGTCGCATTAGTTCTTTATATATTTTGGAGATCAGACCCTTGTCTGAGGTATCGTTGGCAATTATGTTTTCCCATACAGTTGGTTTCCTTTGAATTTTGCTGATATTTTCTTTAGCTGAACAGAAACTTTTCAATTTGATATAGACCCATTTGTTGATTCGTTCTTTTATTTCCTTTGCCCTTGGTGAAGTATCAGTAAACATATTTTTGCGTAGGATATCTGAAAGTTTACTGCCTTTATTTTTCTCCAGGACCTTTATGGTGGCACTGCTTATGTTTAAATCTTTTATCCATCTTGAGTTTATTTTGGTGTATGGTGTAAGTTGGTGGTCTAGCTTTATCTTTTTGCATGTTGCTGTCCAGTTCTCCCAACACCATTTGTTGAAGAGACTGTTTTTACTCCATTGGATGTTGGATGTTTGGGCTTTTTTAGTGTTTTGTAAGTTTTTTGTAAAATTTAACCCCTTATCAGATTTATTGGCAAAAATGGTCTCCTATTCTGTGGGTTGTCTTTTTATTTTGTTGATGCTTTCCTTTTCTGTGCAAAAATTTTTTAGTTTGATGCAGTCCCATTTATTTTCTTTTGTTTCTCCTGCCTGAGGAGATGTAGCTCATAAAAAATTGCTATGAGCTATGCCTGTATTTTGCTGCTTATCTTTTCTTCTGGGGTTTTTATGGTTTGGGTTCTAACATTTAAGACTTTAATCCATTTTGAATTTATTCTTGTGTGTGGTGTAAGAAAGTGGTCCATGTTTCATTTTTCTGCGCATAATCTGTCCAATTTTCCCAACACCATTTATTGAATAGACTATCTTTAGCTCATGGTACATGCTTGCTTCCTCTGTTAAATATTTAGTACAAAATGTGGGCTTATTTCTGGGACCTCTACTCTGTTCCTTTGATCTATGTGTCTGTTTTTATGCCAGTGCTATACTGTTTTGATTGCTAAGGCCTTATAGTATAGTCTTATATTAGGTAGTAAGAGTCCTCCAACTTTGCTCTTCCTTCTCAGGATTGCTGTTGCTATGCAGGGCCTTTTGTGGTTCCATATACATTTTTGAAATATTTGTTTTAGGTCTGTGAAATATATCATTGGAATAGTGATGGGAATTGCATCGAATCTATAGGTTGTTTTGGGTTGTATGGAAGTTTTAGTGATGTTAATTCTTCCAATTGAACATGGTATGTGCTTCCACTTATTTGTATCTTCTTCAGTTTCCTCAGTGTCTTATAATTTTCCAAGCACAGGTCTTTCACATACTTGGTGAGGTTTATTCCTATGTATTTTATTGTTTTTGAAATGATTGTAAATTGAATTATTGTCTTAGTTCATTATTTATTGACATACAAAAATGCAACTGATAACTGGATATCAATTTTGTATCCTGCTACTTTGCTGAATTCCTTTATCAATTCTAGTGGTTTCTTGGAATCTTTTGGAGTCTCTATGTACAGCATCATGTCATCTGCAAATAATGACAGCTTTACTTCTTCCTTTTCAATATGAATGCCTTTTTTAAAAAGTTTTATTCATTCTTTTTCAGAGAGAAAGGCAGGGAGGGAGGCAAGTCCTCCAGCTAAGGACCTGACCGGAGACCTGGTCATATGCCCTGGTTGGGGAATCAAACCAGTGACCTTTGGGTTGGCAGGCTGGTGGCTTATCTACTGTGCTACCAGCCAGGGCTCAAGTACCACCTTTATCATTATGTATTATCTTTCTTTATCTCTTATCCTTAGTTTTAAAGTCATTTTGTCAGATATAGATATTGCTACCCCAGCTTTTTTGCCCTTTTCCATTTGCTTGAAGTATCTTTTTCATCCCTTTACTTTTAGCCTGTGTGTATCTTTTGGGGGCAGTACATATATGGGTCTTGTTTTCTTATCCATTCAGCTACTCTATGTCTTTTAGTTGGAGCATTTAGGTCATATACATTTAAGGTGATTATTGATAGATATGTATTCACTGCCATTTTATTATTAGACTATTTTCCTCGTTTTTTTCTTTCTCTTTTTCTTCCTTTTCTTAAAGCAATCCCTTTAACACTAGTTCCAATACAAGTTTGATGTCAACAAACTTCTCTAGCTTTTTCTTGTTTGGGAAGCTCCTTATTTCTCCTTTGATTTTCAATGATAGCCTTGCTGGGTAAAGTAGTCTCGGTTGTAGGTCCTTGCTTTTCATCACCTGGAATATTTCACCCCACTGCCCCCTGGCTTGAAATGTGTCTGTTGAGAAATTAAATGACAGTCTAATTGGTGCTTCTTTGTATGTAATTACTTGGTTTTGTGTTGTGACTTTTAGAATTCTTTCCTTGCTTCTAAGCCTTGTCATCTTAATAATGATGTATCTTGGAGTAGGGCTCTTTACGTCCAGCTTGTTTGGAACTTCTGTTTTTTCTGGACTTTTCCTTCATCACACTGGAGAAGTTTTCAGTCATTATTTCTTCAAATAGGGTCTTGATCCCTTGCTCTCTCTTCTCCTTCTGGTATTCCCATGATGCAGATGTTGTTATGCTACATTGCTGTCTGAAAGAACCTTAAGCTCTCCTCATTTTTAAAAAAATTCTTTTTTCTTTTTTGCTTCTTTGCCTGGGTGTTTTGGTTTTTTTTTTCCTACTTTGTCTTTCAAATCACTGGTTGGATCCTCTGCTTCATCAAACCTTACTGTTTATTCCTTCCAGTGTATTATTTATTTCAGATATTGCATTCTATATTTCTGGATGGCCCTTTTATATGGTTTTTATGTCTTTGTTCATGCTATTGAGTATCCTTATAATCATTACTCTAAACTGTCTATCTGATAAGTTGCTTGCCTCCATTTCATTTAGTTCTTCTGGATAATTCTCTTGTTCTTTCATTTGGGGTCTGTTTCTTTGTCTTCCTATTTTGTCTGCCTCTTCCTGTTTGTTTTCATGTAATAGGTAGATATACAAGACTCTGGTGCAGGACTAAGTAAAACCCTGCCTGTGACTGGCCCTGAGCAACCTGTTTGGAACTCTCAGCAACCACAGCTTGTAGATCTTTCTGCTTGGCCTGGGTTTGTGCAGAAAGAACCGAACTGAACCACAAGGCTGGCTTTTATAAGCACCAGGCCAGGGGGATCTGTTTCTGCTTGTAGGCTATCTGTAGGTTTAACCAGTGAATGTCTTACACCTGTACTCCTCAACAGAAGGGATTAAACTCCACAGGGTAAGGCAGAGTAATTCCTGTGGGTAGGATGTTGCTTTCCCTCAGGCTGATGCCACTTGGTGGGGAGGGCTCTGCCTGAGAAAGAGGGCTTCTGCAGTATGGGGAATGACTCAGCAGAAGGATCCTGGCATCTATTCCTTCAGTTCTCATTCCAGAACCACTAGTTCCAGACTTTCTTCAAGTGTTTCTAGTCCACTCTGCCATCCTCTCCCGGAGTTCAGCGTACGTGGCTGCAAATATAACTTTGTGTGCTGGCCCTTTAAGAGGCTCTTCCCATCTCTACCCATCTCTCCCTGGTGGTCAGAAACCCTGCTGCTTTTCATAGCTGTATGTTACTTTGGTCCCTATGCCAGTTCTGGTGCTATAGGCTGGGAGCCCCTTTGAGGTTTAGACCCCACACTTCTCAAGGGTTACCCCTCAGTCATTGATACATCCTTCTAGCATTTCAGCTGCTGCTTGTGGAAGTCTAGCCAGCCCTCTTGCACCTCCTGTGCACTGCCTACCAGTCTCATTGTGGTGATGTGGCTTCTTTTGTCTAACCTTGGTCATAATAAGGCTTCTCTCTTGCTAGTTGGTTATTCAGAAGAATTTTTCTGTAATTTAGTTGTAATTTCAGTTAGGTCCTGGGAGAATGTTAGTGTAGCTTCCACTTACTACTCAGGCATCTTGGGTCCATTCTTCCATCATTTATTTTTAGCTAACAAAACTTTAAAGTTCTAAGTTAACAAAGAGATTTATAAAGTAATTTAAGTACATATACAATATAATTATTGCTGAAGAGTTAACCTAAAAGAAACGTTTTAATCCCATTTATATTTATTTAATTTACTTGCTTTTAACAATTAGTTTAGGTTACTTATGAAAATTTCATTATTCCAACTTTCTTGCTGAAAAATTTTGCAACAGAGATAACATGAACTATTTAAACTAATAAATCCAGGTAAAATAAAAGTATCATTTACTGATAATTATTCTAAATATATGCCTATTTAACAAAACCAAACTAAAAAGACACCTTTTTAAAAAATATTTTATTGAAACCTAGTATGGAAGAGCCATGGACATAGACAACATGGGGGATTGACTTTGTGGGAGGGTGGGTGGGTGGGGAAAAGGACAGAGGGGAGCAAAAAGGGGATGGATGTAATACAACAACAATAAAATTAAAATAAAAAATAAATAATAATATATTTTATTGATTTTGCTATTATAGTTGTCCCAATTCCCCCCCCTTTTTGCCCCCCTCCACCCAGTACCCCATTCCCTCCAGCAATGTCCCCCTTAGTTCATGTCCATGAGTCATGCATATAAGTTCTTTGGCTTCTCTATTTCCTTTGTTCTTCTTAACATCCTCCTGTCTATTCTGTAACCACCAAGGTGTACTTTTCTTTTTTTCCTTTTCACATCCAGACAACTTATCATTTAATTACTGCCTCTGTCAGCTTCTCAAATCATATTAATACAAAGTTTTTTTTCGTTATTTCAAAATGCCTATGTTAATTCATTTGTTTAAAGAATTACTCTTTTAAGTAATATGAATTGCAATATTATCAAACACAGGCAAAAATACATTTACACCCATACATATTTTTACACATATTTAAAATACATACTGGATTTTAAAGAGTTAATACAAAAAATTTAAAATATGCCAATAGCTTACATAATTATTACATGTTAAATGATAGTATTTTAGATATATTGTAGCAAGATTAAGCAGTTTTTTCTTCTTTAATACTTATTTTACTCTGGAATGCTATTTTTGTGAAATATATTTAAAAATGGTGTATTGCAGAACTCACTTTTGTGAAACTTGTCCTAGAGACAGTGCCAACCCAAGGTAAAAAATGAGCTTGGTTTTTGATTCAGACCCTCCCTGCTCCAATAATAAAACTCTATTTTAAGCTACTGGAACTACAACTTATTCTTTTTGGAGTTTCCCATCTTAAATAGATTTATTTATTTATTTATTTTTTAAGGCTGTGCACAGGTCTTACTTCTTTCAATACCCTCTGTTTTTCCTCTACATGTGTTTTACAAGTTGAAGCCTTCAGAAATAATGGTACTTGCAGTGCTCAGCCAGTCCCCATAGTAGAAATTATTATGTCTACTAAGTTGAGGTAAAAAAAAAAAAAATCCCTAGGATTTAAATAATTTTATACAATAGTATTCTATCTATTTTTTGAACTTGTGGTTGACTTCCTATGTGGTCCTAAACTAACCCCTGAACTATTTAAGAGTCTGTTGAGGTAGAGATTAGGTATGTTTACATTTCAATAATAAAGTTTACTATAGCATTCATTCCTTTTCCCAAGTATCCGCAGTTTAGGGACCTTCATAACTGGAAATGTATATTTCCATGATTTAGTTTAAAGGAATCTCATCTAATTTACATGCTAATATGAGTATATATATTGTCTATGTACACAAATCATATAGTTTAGTCGTTTGCAACTTCCATCCCAAATTGGTCTTCATTCTCAGCGTCTTTTCTAACCTAAAGATTGCCTGATTTCACAACACACCCATGACCGGTTGGTTGCTATTTAAAACATAAATTACTAACAAAATTATATATTACACACCCACAAATAAGCACATGTTTTATAACAGTGAATAAGAAAGATAGCATGCCTTCTATGTAATATACGTCCACATTTTCTTACTTTTTTCTTCTTTCTTAACTGCATTCAATTTTTCTGAGTTATTACAAGTAACCTGATTTTCCCATATTGTGAAATGATTCCAATCTAGGAAAACTTAACCTGCAGTAATGCAGATATAAGTAATATACAAAATTGTACCTTATTTAGTAAAATCTATTTCTAACAAGATTACTTTAAAGTGTTCATAAGTTAAAGTTGCTTCTTATCCATTCAACTGCCCTATGTCTGTTGATTGGTGCATTTCATCCATTTACTTTTGTACCTGTGTTCCTGTCTGTCTCTCTGTTTCTTTATCTTCTTAAAGCAGACCCTTTAGCATCTCTTGCAATGCTGGTTTGGTGGAGATGTATTCTTTTAGACTTCTTTTGTCTGGGAAACTCCTTATTTCACCTTCCATTTTGAATGACAGCCTTGGTTGCAGGCCTTTGCTTTTCATTGCTTGAAATATTTTTTGCCGTTCTTTTCTGGCCTGTTGTGTTTCTGTTGAGAAATCAGCTGATAACCTTATGGGAGCCCCCTTGTATGTTATTAGCTGTTACTCTCTTACTGCTTTTGGGATTCTCTCCTTGTCTTTGAAATTTGCCATTTTCACTATGATGTGTCTTGGAGTGGGCCTGTTTGGGCCCACTGTGCTTTTCCTTGGGACCCTCTGTGCTTCTTGAGTTTACATGACATTTTCACTCCTCAAGTTAGGGAAGTTTTCTGTCATTACTTTTTCAGGGAGGTTTTCTATCTCTTGCTCCTCCTCTTCTCCTTCTGGCATTTCTATGATGCATAGGTTATTACGTTTCATGTTGTCCCACATCTCTCTTAAAACCTCTTTATTCTTTTTCAGTCTCTTTTCATTTTGTTGCACTGCCTGGGAATTTTTTTCTACATTGACCTCCAACTTGCTGATCTGATCCTCTGCTTTCTCTAGCCTGCTTTTGATTCCTTCTACTGTGTTCTTCAATTCAGAAATGGTATTCTGCATTTCCTCCTGGCTCTTATTGATGGTGTCTATGTCCTTTTTAATGCTTGCGTAGTTCTCAGTAAGTTCCTTGTAGCTTCCCTGGAGTTCTTTGTAGTTCTCCTGGAGTTCTTTGTAGTTCCCCTGGAGTTGTTTGTAGTTTTCTTTGAATTTGCTGAGCTCATTGAGCTTCTCTATCATTATTATTTTGAATTCCATGTCTGATAGGGTGCTTGCCTCTATTTCATTTTGCACCCTTCCTAGGGATTCCTCCTTTCCATTTGCTGAGGGTTTATTTCTTTGTCTCTCTGTTTTAGGTGACTCTTGTTTGTTTCTACTTCTTAGATTGGTCTGCTTTGATTTATTGTCTTAGTGGTGTGACCTTCTGTGGTGTAGAGGTGCATTGTTTTTACTTCCTGGATCTGTGCTTGGTGACAGTCAGCTCATGTCCCATTCTGGGCCTAGACAGCCAGTTGGAGACTACCAGAGATCCATTGTCTTTGTCTCCTTTAATTGTTAATCCAATCAGTCTATGATCAATGGTCAGTTTTAGGCACCTCTGAATGGGGCAGATGAATTTAGTTGTTAATCCAATCAACCTGTAACCTGAGGTCAGGTTTAGGCACTGCTGGATGGGGTGGATTAATTCCTATGTGTGGGGCTATGGCTTTCCCTCAGGCTCCCACCCTTTAGAGAAGAGTGGTCTGCTGGCTGTATGGGGACGGGTCAGCACTGGACTCATGGGCTGCTCCCTAAACTCTCCCCCTAAAGCCACTGACCCAAACTTTCCCCAAGATCTCTAGTCCACTCTGCCCTTTCTCTGCTGGAGCCCAGGGTAGGTGGGTGCCTCTGTGTTTTTGTGAGTGGTCCCTTTAAGAACTTGGTCTCTCTGTCAAGCCAGCTAAACCTGGTGGCTTTTTGCTTTTCAAAGTTGGATGCTGCTTTACCCTCAGCTTTGTTGCTGTTGGCTGGGAAGCCCAGTTGGGGGTTTAGAATCCACCCTTCTCAGGTGGAACCCCCAGCTGCTGAGATGTTTCTCTGTCCCTTCAGCTGCCACACATGGGAGCCCCACCAGCCTCTCGCAGTTCTGCACTTCCTACCAGTCACATTGTATTGAATCGGCTCTTCTGTTTTGTCCCTGGTAATAAGACTTCTCTCCATTTGGTGTTCTGTTGGTTATTCCGGATGCTTTCTCCCCAATTAAGTTGTAATTCCAGTTTGGTGTTGGGAGGAGATTGGCGTAGCTCTACTTACTCCTCCCCCATCTTGGTTCTCTCAAGACACCTTTTTTAAAATTTAATTTTATTATTGTTGTATTACATCCATCCCATTTCCCCTCCCCTCTCTCCCCTCCTCCCACACCCTCCCCATAAAGCCAATCCCATTTGTTGTCCATGTCCATGATTGTTTCATGCTAGTTCCTTGACTAAATTGCTCCCCACCTTTGCCTACTCTTTTCCCCGCCCCCTCCCCTCTGCCCAGTGAAGGTCTGTTCCTTGTATTCATGTATCTGGTCCTGTTTTGCTTGTTTGTTTGTTTTGTTCATTAGTGTCCTGTAACGGGTAAGATCATACGGTATTTGAAAAGATACCATTAATATAAAATATTTTCCCATGCCATGTGATTCTGAAAAACATTAGGTTAATTTCTCATTTAAAAGTTTGGGAATTATCATATAAGCACTTATTTAAGCCAATTTAATAGACCATTTTTAAATAAATAAATAAACAGTCCCTGGCTGGTGGCACAGTGGATAAGGTGCTGGCCTGTGAACCCAAAGGCTGCTGGTTCAATTCCCAGCCAGAGCACATAATCAGGTTGCAAGCCAGGTCTCCAGCCAGGCCTGTAGCTGGAGGCAGGTGAAAGGCAACCATACATTGATGTCTCTCTCCCTTTCTGCTTCTCTTCCTTCCCCTCTCTCTAAAAGTGATAAATAAAAAAAATCTTAAAAAAAAAAAAAAAAAAGAGGTACTGGGAAAATAGCCACCAGACTGAAACTCTTATCCAATTAATATTTTTCCAAACCCCTTACCCACCCTTTCTTCTCCTTATAAAGGTGTTGGCTTAAAATGAGATGTTAAATGGTTTTTGAGGGTACATAACTCAGTCTTCTCAGATCACTGGACATCTGAATAAAGCTCCCATAAAGATTCAATCCTTATCCCTACTTCTTGGTTCTGGTAGTGACAGGCAACATGAACTTTGACTTTTCTTGTTTCAATTTTTCTCTATGAACTAATACTTAATTTCATTGACTTTGTAAAGATTAGAATGTCTCCAAAGATTTGTTTACATCATGTTCATTCTCTCTGACTTCCACTCCCATCTCCTCGTTGATCTGCTCTTTTCAAGGTCACCAGAAACCTCCACATTGCCAGAACCTGAATACTTTCTCATCCTTATCCTTCCAAACTCTTAGCAGCATTGGTCACAGTGCCACTTCCTTCTTAAGTCACTCTTTCCTCTTGGCTTCTGGCTGTCACGGTCTGCTACTTTTCCCCAGCCTCTCCAGATTCTTCTGGGCCCCCAGCTGCAGAAAGAGTGCCTCAGGGTTCTCTGTCCTTCCTTCTCTCCTTTTTCTACATTCTTTAATGAACGTGCTTATCTATTCCTGTAGCTTAAAATGCAATCTTCATCTTGAGTTCTCAGCTCCAAATTCAAATATTTAATAACCCAAGTGAGTTAATTTGATCACTTAGATGATTCATAGGTATCTCGGGCTTTCAAAGCCTAACAGTTGACTTTGAGTTTCATCCCCTAAGTCTTACCTCCTTCATTCTTGCCCCTTTCAGTAAAAGGCAAAGCAATCATAGATTCCTTTCCTGGGATTGTGGGAACCACTTATCCAGGAAGAAGATGTCTTAAAAGAGGAGTGCAATCTAGTGATGTCTACATATTATAGATTCCTACATACAATCTGGATTTGGAAAAAGACCACGTTTTAACCTGGTGTTCAATGCCCAGCATGTTCTAGCCTACATTTCTAGCCTCATCTTCCAACTTGCCTGGAGATCAGAAATAAGCACATTATTTTCCACAAGCCAAATCTGGCCCACCATATGCTTTGTATAGCCTATATGCGAAGAAAAAAAAAAAAAAAGTTTTATATTTTAAAATGGTTAAGAAAAACAAAAGAATAATAATATTTTATAACACATGAAACTTATTTGAAACTCACATTGCAGTGTTTGTAAATAAAGTTGTATTGGAACATAGCCACACTCATTTGCTCACTTATGCTTCCCAGCTGCAATGGCAGAGTTGAGTAGTAGCAGAGAACTTATGACCAACAAAGCCTAAAATATTTACCATTTGATCTTCTACAGAAAAAGTTTGCTGACTTCTTGCTATGATTTGAATATGTCTTCCCCCAAATTCATACATTGAAGCATTATCCCTCAATGTGATGATATGAGAAGGCAGGTCCTTTGGAGGTGATTAGGTCATGATGGGGGAGCCCTCATGTGGAATTAATGTCATAAAAAAGATCCCCGAGAGCTACATCAGCCCTTCTGCCATATGAGGACACAGCCACAAAATGCCACCTATGATCCAGGAAGTGGGTCGTGCTCACCAGATACCAAATCTGCCAGAGCCTTGATCTTGAACTTTCCAGCCTCCAGAATGGTTAGCAGCATCTCAGCGCTGCCCAGCTAGATGCCTGGGTAGATAGGACAAGGGCCTCATGGGGCCATGTCTGGGAAGCATGGTGAGCCCAGTGGGCATGGTCTTAGGGCTCAGCCTCACCTCTGCTCCCATGAACATAAGTAGGAAAACCAGAGTGGGACACTGGTTTCTGCATTTTTACCAGGCAGGTTCCAGTTATGCTGGATTCACCAGTTAGAGAAATGTGATGGGAGCAAGGATGCAAACCAGGGTTGGGTGGACTGCCGGGCCTGTGGTCTTCTCCATGTCCACAAAGCAGATGGTGGAGCCAGAGCTGCACTCTATCATCATTTATTTATTTATTTATTTATTTATTTATTGTCATTACTATCTTCTAAAACATGCCATATAGCTGCTGTTTCAAAATGCAGTTGTTCCTATCTTTTGTAAAGTCACAAGGGTGAACAGAAGCAGGGGAAGTTAGAAGGGAGGGCATGAGACCATGCTGGGCGTACATCAGGAGGTGGGAGGTTTGGGCTGAGGAGGCATTGCCTTTGAGTGGTGCACCTCTATGTTTTTGAGTTTCCCTCAGGAAAAAAAAGCTTCCCTTAAAAAGTGAGTAACACAGCCCTCATTCTCCACCCCTGTAGGCCCCAGTTCATAAGCTACTTCTTCTTCTTCTTCTTCTTCTTTTTAAAAATTTTATTTATTTATCTTTTAGACGGGGAAGGGAGGCAGAAAGAGAAGGAGAGAAACATCAGTGTGTGGTTGCCTCTTGCGCACCCCCAACCAGGGGTCCTGGCCTGCAACCCAGGCATATGCCCTGACTGGGAATTGATCTGCGACTATTTGGCTCACAGGCTGGCACTCAACCCACTGAGCCACGCCAGCCATGGCTCATAAGCTACTTCTGTTTTACTCTAATACCAACAAGCCCATACTTCCTGCCTGAGCTGCTCAGTGTGGCTAGGGAAGGGGCAGGTCCAAGTATGCAAGGCCCATCTTAGGCCAAGAATAAAGGCTGAGCCACCTGGCTAGGTCAAATGTTATATAAAAGGGCATCCTTTGCTTCCAGGCCTCAACCCTTCCACTTCACCTCTAACTCAGAGCTGCAGAAAGCTGAGGACCTGCTTGGTTCCTGCCGAGCACCCAACGTGAATCAGATTCTGTATTAGGCCCTTTGCATGTGCCCTCATTACCTAACACCACCATGTAGCTACTATGAGCTCATTTATTGAGATATATAAGATGAGGCTTAGAGGCACTAAGTGGTATCTGAATGCTAGGTGGTGGTGTCACATTCAACTCCAGGCTTCCTGGGCACCACAACTGGGGATCTCTGTACCTATGAGCCCCTGTTGCTAGGAGTTCACACTGGAGACAATAAGAGGTGAAGGTACCAAGTTAGGGCTGAATGGGCCAGACCTCATATGTGCCTTACTATCAGAAAAGCAGGGCACACTCCAAATGAAAAGTTCTTAAGAAACTTTTTTACATTTTTAAAAATCATTGCAGAGTCATAATGAAAAAGCTCAGACTATTGTAAGACTTCATTACTCATAATGTGGTTTAGAACTAGCTTTATTTTATTTTATTTTATTAAAGTATATTTTATTGATTATGCTGTTACAATTGTCCCAATTTCTTTTCTCTTTGCTCCCCTCCACCCAGAACCCCCTCTTCCCTTCCACAATCCTACCTCCCTTAGTTCATGTCCATGGGTCATACATATAAGTTCCCTGATTTCACCCTTTCCTATATTACTCTTAAATTCCCCCTATCTATCTTGCACCCACTGATATGTTTCCTAATCCCTGCACCATTTCCCCATTTCTTCCCCTTCTCTCTCCAAATTGATAATCCTCCCAATGATCTCCATACCTACAATTATGATCCTATTCTGGTTGTTTGTTTAGTCTGTTTTTGTTTTTATTTTTTTAGATTCTGTTGTTGATAGTTGTAAGTTTTAATGTTCATAGTTGTGATCTTTTTCTTAAGTGAGTCCCTTTAACATTTCATATAATAAGGGCTTGGTGATGGTGAACTCCTTTAGCTTTACCTTGTCTGGGAAGCACTTGATCTGCCCTTCCATTCTAAATGATACCTTTGCTAGATAGAGTCATCCTGGTTGTAGGGCCTTGCTTTTCATCACTTTGAATACTTCTTGCCAGGGCCTTCTTGCCTGCAAAGTTTCTTTTGAAAACTTAGCTGAGAGTGTCACAGAAATCCCTCTTTGGTAACTCTCTTTTCCCTTGCTGCTTTTAAAATTCTCTTTTTATCTTTAACCTGTGGCATTTTAATTATGATATATCTTCGTGTGGTCCTTTTTGGGTCTAGCTTGTTTGGGATTTTCTGCTTCCTGGACTTGTATATCTCTTTCCTTTGCCAAAATTAGGGAGTTTTCCTTCATTTTTTTACACAAGTTTTCAATTTCTTGCTCTTCCTCTTCTCCTTCTGGCACCCCTATGATTCAGATGTTGGCATGTTTGAAGTCATCCCAGACTTTCTTAAGCCTCTACTCATATTTTTCAATTCTTGTTTCCTCATTCTGTACTGGCTGACTGTTTATTTCTACCTTATGTTACAAATAATTTATTTGAACCCTGGTTTTCTTCCCTTCACCATTGGTTTTGTGTGAGTTTTCCTTTGTTTGACTTAGCTTAGCCTTCCCTTCTTCCCTTCTACTGTTCTCAAGCACATCTGTCAAATCTGTGAGCATATTTATCACCAGTGTTTTCAACTCTGCATCTGTTAGGTTGGCTATCTCCTTGTCACTTAGTTCTCTTACTGGAACCTTGTTCTGTAACCTTGTTTTGGGGGGCCATACTTCTCTGTCTCCTTAACTTGACAGGCTCCTGTGTTTGCCTCTGTGTCTTAGGTAGAGCTGTCACACCTGTTATGTTGTAAGGAGTAGAGCCTTAAATATTTGTCAGAGTAGGGGTGACCTGTGTTCACCGCACTACAGCACTGTTGTAGAAGAGGGGTCTGCAATGCTGCATTTTCATCACTTGCTCCTTTTCCAGACACTTTTCCCACTTCCTGTATGGGATTGGTGCCTCTTTAGCTGTTGCCCTGGCCATGGTTTCCTAAGTGGGTAGGTCTGTGGATGTTCTAGGACCATGGGGGCCTCTAAACAAATGGTCTCTGCTGAGAGACCAGAATTTTCTTCCTTTACCCTAACACCCACTGGTTTTCACAGTCAGAAGCAATGAGGCTTTATTTTTCCCCTGCACTGGAACTGTGAACTACGCAGTCTGGTCTGGTGCCAGGAGCACTCCCCAGGTGACCCCAGATGGTCTCCCACCACAGCCACCATGCAGCCAAAGGCACCACAAAACTACATCCTCTCTGCCCCAGCTCCACCCCTGCTAATTGCCTGGATGAGTATTTTTTATTTATATCTTAATTATACTTCCATGTAGCTCAATTTCCTGGAATTTCTAGTTGTCTCTAGTTTTGAGGTAGATGTATTCCTTCTTAGTTGTGGAGGGAGTTGCAGCATGTCTACCTATACCTCCCCCTTGGCTGGAAGTCCCCTAGAACTAACATTATTTTAATTTGTATATGGTAATCGAAAGGCAGGTTTCCAGGCTTAGAACCCTTAAGTAAAGGTCTTCATCAACCCAGCCAAGCTCCAATTCATAGGCTCTGTAGGGAATTGCTGCTTTCCCACCCTCAATGTCTCTGATAACCTAGCAAAGATGACTTGTTCACATTGTACACCATGTAAAGGAGCTTCCACTTCCCTGCTTGCTCTTGGGGACAATTACATATCCTGACCTGCTCTATAAACTTGAAAGTGCTGTGTAATTGGCTTCCAAGTATGATAGACCTCCCTCTCCACCTCATCCAACATAAAGCCGTCCTGTGACTAGACAAAGTCACTCCTTGGTCTAAGCATTTGTGACACTGTGGTTGAGTGTGACAGCAGTTAGTTGAGGCTTCCAGGGTAGGAATCAGTCTGATTCCCCAGCACAAGCTCACATGCATGGCAGTTACTAAGGAAATGTTGGTTCAAGTGTTCCAAATTGATGAAGTGAATTAACCTCAGTCATTACAGAGCCACAGGAGGTCAAATTTTTCTGAGAGGGTAGGGAAATACCCTTAGTATATTCCAATCGTCTTCTCACCATCATGCTTCTTTCTTAAGTATGTGTTTCATACCCGCTTCTATCCCTTCATCATGCCAGTGTCCCTGCTCCCCTTGGTCTGCTCTCTGATAGGAAATAGTTTTTCTCACTTCCCCTGCCTACCTGATACCCAACCACCCCTCAAAGACTCCACAAGGGTAAAGGACATAGACTTTGGTGTCTGGAAGACCAGGTCCAAAATACAGGCTCTTGCACTTATCATCTAGGCATGACAGATAAGTAATTCTCTGCTTAGAAGCCTCAGTTTTCCTATCTGTAAAATGGGAGATTGGGTAGTTGGGGCTATTAGAACACAATAATGCATTCAAGTGCATTATGTAATGAAATTTTAAAATATTTTTCTTTTAAACAAAATCTGTTATTTCCTTCTTTTATTCAACATTTGATTCTACTGGAGACAGGTATAAGGAATACACCATACCCACCCTTAAGAACTCTGGAAGGTGAGAGACAACCATAAAGAGAACTGCATTCCCTGGAGTGGAGAGGAGGGTCTCTGACAGCTCGGACAGTCTTCCTGAGGCCTGGGATCATAGATAGCTGGTGTTCTACAGGTGAGGGTGGGCTGCTGCTGAGGAGGGAGTTTTCTCCTTGAAGCTTAAGTTTTAGGACATCTTCCAAGGTTCTAGACATAATTTTGATTCTTCATTTTTAAAATTATTTTTCTTAAAGAGCTCTCCAAATTGTATGCTTCAGGCCACTTAAACCTAAGTGTCCCCCAGCAGCCAGTCAGAGAACCTGCTTCTCTGGGGGATTTGCTGCCAGGGTTTTCTGAAGTCCTCTCTCTCCCTGCTTCCATTGACAGCAGGGTGACACTCCCTCAGCCCTAGCCCTAGGCAGGTACCTCTCTGGGTGTACAAGGCAAGGATTCTGGTTCCTGCCTGGTGGGGCTCCATGACCCTAGATAGGCTTTGAGCTCTCTGAGGGTTGGAGTTCTTCCAAGTGCCCTCTCAGGGTCCTGCATTTGGCAAGTCTAAGTGAACTGTCATGCCTAAGCCTTCCCCAGGCTGGGGAGCAGGTGGAAGGAAAGTCAAACTGACTGAAAACTGGAGATTGGCATGCACCAAAGCTTCTTTTAGACAGACACCCCTCCCCATTCCAGGTGTCCCTATGTTGGTGGAAAGACAGAAACACATTGGCAAGCAAAAACATTCCATATTCCAGCAGCTGGGTTGAAAAAGAAGCCTCTAAACCATTTTGACCTATAAAGTAAAGCTCAAATGTGCTAGGAGTGGGGAGGTTGTACTCAGCTAAGAGCTTCTGCATTGATTATGACTCTTTTCCAATGTCCACCTGACCTCTTTGGATAGGTCTGCGTAGGGTCCCCTGGCCCCAGCACTATACTTAACCCTACCAGGTTCAGAGTCTCTGGGAAGGGTTCAAGTGCTGGGCAGGCCCAGGGCCATATCACCACCCTAACAAGTGCCAGCAGTTGTGAAGACTTACAAATATAGAGCTGGAGTAAACTGGCTCATGGTCTAGTGGGCATTCCTACACAGGCGCCAGTCCAGAGTTCCTCAGGAACACTGAAGCAGAGGTGGAGTCACAGTTCTGGGAGCAATGAAAGACAAGTGCCTGAGGTTTCAGCCTGGTACACAGGGCAGAGATGCACAGAAATGCATCTCTTTAAATCCAGCACTGTCCTTGCTTATTTGCTTCAGTCCTTCCTGAATCATTGAAAAATTCATGCTAAAAGCCATTAGACCTCTTTCCTTTCCCAATTTCTGTTGGAGGCAGAGAGCTGGGCATGGAGCAAGGAGATAGCCAGTAAAGTAGTCAGTGGGTCAGGACAGAGCCTACATACATAGGAACTGAGCAATAAGTAAGTATACTGAGGGACAGTGGGAGACAGATTTCTCGCTATTTGAGAGAGAAGTTACAGTTATGGAAAGAGAAGCTAGGGTGAATCTTGTGGTAGTGGGTTGAAAACTGAGATACTGACATGACTGCCTCATGATTTTCAGTATATAGGTATAAAAATAAATATAACTATATGTACATACATACACACTCTCTGTCTCTAACTCTAATCACTGACAGGCCCTGGAAACAGACCCCCTGCCCAAGAGTAATGAGCAGACCTCACACCTAGATCTGTTTCTAAATGCCATTTCCCACTCAAAGGAGCCAGGACTCCTTGAAAAAATGACTGAGTCCAGGGCTGGGGCAGGGCAAGTAGAACATCTGAAATATCTGATTGTTTCAGATAATTAAAAATACTCAAACAAAGATGGAACATGTCAAAAGGAAATAAGATAATATCCAGAATGCATAAACTCCTGCACATTAAAAAAAAAAAAAAAAAAAAAAAGTCACTCTTCAGTTGCAACCTTCTTGGTGGTGAAATGGTTGAACACACCAAAAAGGTCAGGATCTTCAGCAAATACAGCACCATTATGGTGCCTTCCTCAGGAAAACCGTGAGGATCTGGCACTCTGGTTCTTGCATTAAAAGTCTCTGGGGGTGCCTAGATCTATAACACTACTTCTGCCGTCACAGTAAAGTCTGCCATCAAGACTGAAGGAATTGAAAGACCAGTAGAAGCTTTATAATTCAAAACATTAATAAATGGCCACAATTTGAAACATTAATAACTGGGTTAATTTATGTAACAAAAAAAATCAACTCAATTAAAATCTGGACAAAAATCTTAAACTGGCATTACTCCAAAGAAGATAAAGAAATGGCCAATTAGCACATGAAAAGATGTTCAACATCTCTAATCATTAGGGAGATGCAAATCAAAACCACAATGAGATACCATCTTATACTCATTAGAATGATTACCATCAAGAAAGAGAAATAACAAATATTGGGAAGGATGTGAAGAAATTGGAACCCTTTTCATTGTTGGTATAGCTGCTATGGAAAACAGTATAACGGTTCCCCATATAACTGAAATTAGAATCACTATATAATTCAGCAATTTCACTTCTGGGCATATGCCTAAAAGTATTGAAAGAAGGGACTCAAAGAAATATTTATGCACTCATGTTCATAGCAACATCTACAATACCCAACCCAAAGTAGAAGCAACACAAGTGATCATCAAGAGATGAATAAACAAAATGTGGTATATACATAAAATGAAATATTATTGAACCTTAAAAACAAAGAATATTCTGTCACATGCTAAACATGGGGGAACCTTGAGGACATTATGCTAAGTGAACTAAGCCAGCCACAAAATGACAAATACAGTACTGTATGATTCCACTTACATGAGACAGCTAGAGGAGCCACACTCATAGAGATAGAAAGTAAAATGGTGACCTCCAGGTGCTGAAGGGATAAAAACAAGTTCTGAAGATGGATGGTGGTGATAGTGGCACAATAACATGAATATCATTTTTTAAAAGTTAATTATAGTTGAAATATGATATTATATATGAATTAATTAATACCACTGAATTGTACCTCAAAATGTTTAAGATGATAAACTTTATTTTTTGTGTAATTTACCACAATCAAAAACATTTCTTAAAAAGGGACACAAAAAGTTGACTTGAAGGGCTCCCAATAACCAAATCTGGGACAGTTTGAACATCAAAATAAATAATGCTAGACTCCATGAGTCCATATTAATATAAACAAATAAATTAATAAGCAAATGAAGAGAAAGCTCTTCCTTAGAGTAGAATGCCAACTAATAAATAAAGAATAACAAAATTAGAAAATCACTATTTTGCAACCATTGTAGAAATAGTTGATTCAGGTGAGAATCATCAGTGGATGCTAAAACTACCCAGTGAGATTTCCATGAGAAACAGAATATTTATATAATCTCAAATTCTCTCCCATAAGATATTTATTAATTATTTATAAATTAATAAATGCTTTGTATTTAAAATGTAACAATAGAGAAGTTGGCAGGCACCTTCTTAACCAAGTGACAGAAGTTAACACCCCCAGCAGGATATTTTGGAACAAATGGGCCATGCACAACCTTTTCAGATGCAATGGGAAGAGCACAGCATCACTTCTGGGATATTCCTGCTAAAAGTAAATAACATTTATCTGATGTTATGGCTGTTTTATGTTGTGGGTGTCTTGTGGGGCTTAGTGGTGAAATGTTCCATTTCAGCTGAGGTAGGTGTGCTAGCAATGTTTCTTGTGTGGGTTATGTGCACGCTCCTGTAGAAATTGAGTCTTGAGTGCAGTTGCCTCATTCTAAGTGGGGTTAACCCTCAGGCTGTCTGACTATAAGGATTGACCTCCATCCACAGTGCATGAGTTGCTGTTCAGTGGCTACCCTTGAGGTGGGATTGTCTCCAGCAGGGTCTGGTGCCTGCTAGGATGTCTCTTTGGGTTTTCTGCTTGTGTGGCTAGTTGGATCAAACTCTGGTGTTATCTGAAGATCACTGATTGTGATGGTTCTGGGTCCACTTGGGAAGGGTTCCATTGCAGATCAATATCAGACACTATAACTAGCCTTGGGCTACATATCTGAAGCTACCACATTATTTTCTGTTTGTGGCTGCCTCTACTGGACCCGGGTGTGAATGGGAAGGGCCAAGTTGTGTTCCAGGTTCAGCTTCCTCCAGCTCTAAACTGGAGGAAAATCAGTAAAAGGCTCAAAGCACCCTGAAGTCCAGTTCCATCTGTTGGCTGCTATGCCAACCTTCAAGAGCCCTCTGAAGAAAGACTATAGAGTGAGTCCAGGCTTGCCACAATTCAGTCTTTTCCATAGACTTAAGTTCAATAGGGTGAGGCAAGCAGCGTCAAATGAATGAGGTTAGTGATTCTTCTGCTTGGGGGAAATACAGCCAGTCAGTAATGAGAGGCCTCTACTGCAAAGCCATACTGCTTAATCTCTATCTGAGTTTCCAACACAATCTCCCCTAGGAAGAGCATGTCACAAGTTCAGGTTGGGTATAGCAGGGCAGGCATACCAGCAGTCAGAAGGACAGGACAGATGCCTCTCCAATTAGGGGAGGGGCTTCAGCTGTGTACTAGAAGGGTGGGAAATAATGGTTTCTGTTCCAAAGCTACCCAGCTCAATGAGTATCCACCACGAGCTTCTCTGGAAAAAGAGAATACCAAAGATTCATTTTGGGTGCAAACAGCAGACCTTTCTGCAGGAATCAAGTTCAGCAGAGTGATGCTGCAACTAGTTGGAGGTCTGAACTATTGACCTCCTTAGGCTAGTGCTGTAAGAATGAGTGTTCAACCCTGGGAAGATGGCATCTGAGGTCAATATGAGATAGGGACTCCGGCACATCTCAGTGGCTGACCCTCCTGATCACTCCTCGGGGACACATCCAGATCTTCTCTCTCGCTCTTTCTCTTTTTCAGATCTCCTCTTTATGACTGCTGTATGCCCTGAATTGCCTTCCTTTTAATGGAGCCCCAGGTGAATCAAAATCCTGTGTGCTGACCCTTTAAGAAAACACCTGGGTTTCTAGCAGACTCCCTTCTCACCCAAGTAGATAGTCTCTGCTGATTTTTGCTTTCAGATGCTATATGGGCTTCCTCTCCCTGGCTCTGGTGCTCTTGTTGGGGATTCTGGTGGGGGATTGAAACTCCATGCTCCTCAGGGGTTACTTTTGCAGCTGAGAGATCCTTTCAGATTCCCAACTGCCACATGTGGGTGTAGAGACTGGCCCTTTCTGTGCCTCCACCCTTCTTACCAGTCTCTTTGTGGCTTCTTCTGTAAACCCTTGGTTGTAAGGCTTCTGTTCAGGTAAACTTCAGTTGGTTATTTATGTTGATTGCTTCATAATTTAGCTGTAAATCCAGTTTGGCACAGGGTGGATGTGAGTTTAGTTTTCACCTACTCTTACTCTGAAGCCTTTTTATAATTCTTTATACATAACATTAAGCAAAAGAATTCAGGCACATGACCTTCATGTATGTGAAGGTCCAGAACAGGCAAAGCTAAGCTAGAATGAGGTTTGTTTAATTAAGGGGATAAGACAGTACATCCTGCCTGAAAGGAATATGAGGAGGACTTCTGTGGTGCTTAAATGTTCTATACCTCAGTCTGAGTACTGAGATATAGATGTTTACATGTATAAAAATCAGTAAAGCTGAAACATAGAAGCTATTGTCAAGAAGGAAGATAATAAAAAGTGTTGGAGAGGTTGTGAAGAAAAAGGAATCTCCTTCATTGTTGGTGGGAATGTAAGTAAAATGGTTAGAGCCACTGTGGAAAACGGTACGGTGGTTTCTCAAAATATTAGGAATAGAGTTACCATATGCCCTAGCAATCCCTCTTCTGGGAATCTACCTGAAAAGCTCAAAAATATTTATTCACAAAGATATATACAACCCTGTGTTCATTGCAGCATTATTCATAGTGGCCCAGATACAGAGACAACCAAAGTGCCCTTTGATAGAGGATTGGCTAAAGAAGATGTGATCCATAAGTACAACGAAATACTACTGAGACATAAGAAAAGATGAAAGATGGTAATTTGAGACAACATGAATGGACCTTGAGAATATTATGCTAAATGAAACTAAGAACCATATGATTTCAAATAAAAGCTAAGAACCATAGGATTTCATTCATATGTAGAATATCAAGCTGAAACTCATAGACACAGACAACAGTGCAGTAGTTACCGGAGGGAAGGAAGTGGTAGCATAGTAAAGTGCAAGGAGGGGGAAATATATGGTTATGGAAGATGATTTGACTTCAGGTGGTGGGAACATGATTCAATATACAGATCATGTATCATAGAAATGTCCACTGGAAAGCTATTTGATCTTATTAGCCAACTCCAATAAATTTAATTTAAAAATATTAAAGCTGTTGAAAGAAAGCATAGAAGCAACCCAAGCATCCATCAACAGATGAATAGATAAAGCATGGTATACATGTACAGGGGAATATTATTCAACATTATAAAGAAAGGAAATTTTGAGATGTACTACAACATAAATTAACCTTGAGAACATTATACTAAGCAAACTAAGCCAGTCACAAAATGACAAATACTGTATGATTCCATTTATGTGAGGTACCTAGACTAGTCAGTCTCACAGAAACAGAAAGAATGGTGACTGCCATGGGCTTGGGGGAATAGGTGAATGGGGAGTTAGTGATTAATGGGGACAGAGTTTCGGTTTTACATGATGAAAGAATTATGAGGATGAGTGGTGGTGGTGATTGTACAACATCGTGAATGTACTTAATGCCACTGAACTGTACACTTAAAAGTGGTTATTATAGTTAATTTTTAATTAAAAATTATTTTATTATTTATTATTAATAGGTTTTACTTATTATTTTTCAGAGAGAGGGGAAGGAAGAGAGGCAGAGAGGGAGAGAAACATACATGTATGATTGCCTTTCACCTGCCTCCAGCTCCAGATCTGGCTGGAGACCTGGTATAGTTAATTTTATGTTAAGTATTTTACCACAATAAAAAAGCTAGAAAAAGTCAGTCAAGCTCTAATGTAAGATATGTATAGTGTACTGTATAAAAATCAAACCTACTATTTTAAAAATTGAAGAAATATGGAAGCTAATGAGCTGAAATATGGTGAGAATGTATAGTATGGAGAGAGAATAGGGGGTGGTGTGAGAGGAGGCTGGGAGGGAGGCAGGCCCTGGTACTAGCCCTCATAGTGAGTTTGGTTTTTCTTCCTTTTAAGGAATTTGGATTTTTCTCCAAGAGCAATGGGAAGCCATCAAAAGGGTTTAGGCAGGAAGTGACATGATTGCATGGCCTTTTGAAGGCCTTTATGGCTGGGTAACATGGTAAAGGGTTCACCATGTTAGAGCGGTTGGACTGGAGGCAGGAAGACCAGTCAGGAGGCTGCTGTGGTCCCAGCCAGTGAGGATGGTGCTTGGCCCAAGATAGTGTCTGTAGGATGGAGAGCAGTAGACAGGTTAGCAGAATCTTCAGAGTTAATGATGAATTGTAAGTAGGACCAAAAAGAGATAGGAGTCCTAGAGATGCCCAAGCCTTTTCCTCAGGTGACAGAGTAGGTTGTAATTCATTTTCCAGGCCTGGGAATACTGGAGTGAGAGATTTGGGGGACAGGGGCATGAGGAGAATGCAAGTTCAATTATGGTGGGTTAAGTTTGAAGTACCCATGGAACATCCAGGAGACAGTGGGAAATAAAAGTTTGGAGAACACAATGAGACTGGTTTAAATATCTACGCTAAGGACAGGTACATAAATGGAGAAAGCAACTAGTGAGTCAAATAGGGAGTAGTGGAGACTGTGGCAAAATGGGGAGTACATGTCTCTTTTGAAGAAGGCAGCTGTCGGCCAAAGCTCATTTAGAGTAAAGGTCCAGTGCTGCCAGGCTTTCCAAGTGTTGAAGAGAAGGAAGGTGAACATCTGGATTTTGATATAAAATCTTCAGATTCAAAAAATTTTTAATTGAAGTATACATACAGAAAAAAATGTTCAGCTTGAAAAACGATCATAAATGTGCTGATCTGCAAATGTTAAGCAACTAATTTAAACTCTTTAAAAACCATTGTAGGGCAAACAATTCCACATGAACCTGAAGCTACCATTTCAGAAACCTGAGAAGGAGGTTTGAGAAGAAATTGTAGCTGGCCTGTGGGGTCAGGGTTGTGGAAGAGACTGTGAAAGAGGAAATGGAGGGTGAGAGGAGAGAACAGGGGTGGAGTTCTTAGGAACTCCAGATACCATTTGAACATGTGAGGGAAGAGAGGAGCCTCTTGGGCCCTGGAGCTCCAGAGGAGTGACTGGCCATGGGTTGGAGATCTGTGATTGAGCTATCCAAGGAGGCTCCCAGGAGGAGGTGCCCTTTCATGCTAAGGGGTAACACCTTAAGAGACATAGTCAGTTAGGACATTTTTGGCACTGGGGGCCGGGTATAAACAAACACTGCTTGGGGAAAGTAGATTAGAGAAATTGATGGGACTTGAATTTCATTTTTTTCTCTGGATGAAAAATAGGTGACTATTACATTATTACAGGACAGACAGAAAGAAGCTCAAGTACAGTCACAATTGCACAGTCCATACTGAGAGCTTCTCCTAGCTCTTTCACATTTCTAAGATTTTTTTTTTTTCCTTTTAGGTAGTTAACATATTGTTGACCAGCAATTTTATACAAAATCTAATGCAAATGCAAACACAGGTTAACTTGTATAGCAAACTATATCCATTTGTTCATTAACATGTTGTTGACGGGGCAATTTTATAGCAAAAGCTAATGCAAGTGCAACCACAAGTTAACTCCTTATGGGTCAACATTTGGGCTTGAAAACATGAGTTCTTTGTTTTATTTTATTTTAATGACTAAAACAGTATTTTATTCACATTTGAACTCCACTGGAGTCAGGGGTGAAGTGTCATCTTCTATGCCAAGAATGAAGTCTTCAGGTAATGTCTCAGGTGCTATCTGAGCTAACTGGTCATGTAAGAGCTAAGGTCCATAATTTCTCTAGTTCATACTTTTCTCTGGTTTCTAGAAGCATCAAATTAATCACCATGCTGCCAAAGTCCACACAGAGCCAGTCATCAGTGTCCTTTCCCTCAATCTTCATGTGGGGCTCACTTTTACATTGTAGGAATTTATATATTTTCACAGTGTAGTTGGTCATGGCGTGTAAGTGTCAGGTAGAAGTTCCGCTAGCAATCACAAAGTAATCTATGCATTTCATTTCCAGAGGAGCCTTGATCACACAAATGTCTCTTGCACTTTCTTGCCTCAGAAGTGAAACCAGGGAGAGAAGATGGCAACAGAGTAGAGAGCAGTGCTGATGGTGTTCTCGAGTACCAGAGCAGCTAGAGGGCAAGATAGGGAGCGTGAGACGTCTTCAGGACCCTAGGAATTGGAGCAGGCAGCGTCTGGACACAGGGGAGCACAGCCCAGAGGCAGAGGAGGCCAGCAGGACAGTAGGTGAGGCGTTCCCGACGGACCAGCCGGTGGGCCGAGGTCGGCTCTGGGCAGAGGCGGCTCTGCCCAGAGGGGTGCATTTGACTGAGGCAGCTCCGGGCTCCCTGGCGCTGGAAGTCTCAACAGTGAAGTGTGCGCAGCGAGGGCAAACGCCATAGGGAACGTGGAATTTAACTCTTGCAGGGGAGGGACTGTGTGAGAGACTCATTCTGGCAACAGGGAGAGGAGATTCCTCACAGGGCTAGAGGCAGAGAAGAGTCCTGCCAGAAGCTGGAGCGGGGGAACAGGGAAGTGCACCAGCCGGGGCAGGTAGAGGGCCGAAAAAGGTGCTGCTGGGCCACTGGGGAAACAGCAGCTAGAAGCCCGTGCGAGGAGGGAGGCCCAGCCCTGCGCAACCACACAGGCCCCCAGGCTCCTCGGAAACTCCAAACAGCACGCCGTTGAGCTGGGAACTAGTAGCGTGGAAACTCCAAACGACGAGCCTGGAACAAAGCGGGGACAACTGATCCGCCATTGCCTGAGACAAAGGCCAGTACCGCCCATGCCTGGGAGGGGCTCATCACATAGGCCTGTGTAAAGGTCTCCGAGGAGAGCTGGTTGGCTTGGAGGAGTGGTGCCCGCCCCAGAAGGGCAGGACAGTGTTGACGGACAGGGGCAGCCTCCTCCCCGAACTGTGGGGGCGGGGCCAGTCGGCACAGGGACCAGCAAAGTTGAGGGCTACCCTGCAGGGGTGCTGGGTGCTCATCACGGGCAGGAACCTCTGCCAGGAGTGGGAGGGGACACCCTGCGGGATCCAGAATACAGGCAGCCCTAAAACCCAGCCAGGTTGCAGAAGGCCCAGCCTACCTGGGGGCGGACACTCAGAATCAGCCCTGACTGTGACAATCAGAGGCCCTGCCATGCACCAAGACCAGCTAGAATATAGACTATATACTGTAAAGTCCTGACCAAGAAAAAGAGGCAGCCTCAGGAAAGGGATTGCTGCTAATCTCAAGCACCTGAGTTATACCGAGAGCAATATGAACTATTAACCCCCAACATATCCTTTTCAAAAGTTACTTCTCACATATTCTTAATCCCCCCCATACCTCAATCCACCTAAATACCCAACACCCTCCCACTACTCTCGAATTAAAGTATACTCACTCTGTGGCTACAACGCATTCCCAGTCCTCAATCTAAGTATTCCTCCCTTCCCCAGCCACCCAAACCCTTTCTTTATTAATATTGATTTCTCTTTGTCTTGTGACTTTCTCCCCCCTACCCCGCACTTTTTTTCTTTTTGTTCTTTCTTTCTTCTTTCTTTTCTCCCTGATAAAGCCCACTGGTCCTGGCTCCACCTGGACCAAACAGAGACCATAAAAGGTGAACAGACACCTAAACCCTTTCTTTATTAATATTGATTTCTCTTTCTCTTGTGACTTTCTCCCTTTTTTTTTTTTTTTCTCTGCTAAAAGCCCTCAGGTCCAGGCTCCATCTAGACAGGTCAGGGATTATTAAGGGTGAACAGCCATCTAAACCCTTTCTTCTTATTATTATTATCATTTTTATTTCTTTTTTCCTTTTGCATTTTTGTTTGTTTGGTTTGGTTTGGTTTTTGTTTATGGGTTTTTTTTGATGTTGTTTGTTTGTTTTTGTTTTTGTTTTTGTTTCTGCTAAAGCCCACAGGCCCAGAATACAACCAGACAGCCCAAATAAAGGACACACCAAGAAAATCTGGGAGATGGCAACATTGAACTCCACAAATCTATCACAGAAGGGTGCTCAACTAAGGCAAGGAAGCAAAGCAGGTCAACCCAAGGAAAGAACAAAAATAAATAAATAAATAAAAAGCAAGCAAGAACAGACACCCAAAATGGGGGAAAAAAAGAATCAGTCCTTCACCAAAAGGAAAGGAAGAATCCCCAGAATGAACACAAAATGAAACAGAGGCACCTGGAATATCAGATAAGGAATTCAAAAGAATGATGATAGAGAAGCTCAGTGAGCTCAGCCATATCAAAGAAAACTGTAAATAACTCCAGGAGAACTACAAAGAACTCCAGGGAAATTACAAAGAACTCCAGGGAAGTTACAAGGAACTTACTGAGAACTACAACAGCATGAAAAAGGACATGGAAACTATCAATAAGTGCCAGGAGGAAATGAAGAATACAATAGAAGGAATCTGTTGAGTAGGCTAGAGGAAGCAGAGGACCAGATCAGCGAGTTGGAGGATAATGTAGACAAATACTCCAAGCAGTACAAGAGAATAAAAAAAGGCTGAATAAGACTGAAGAGGGGTGAAGAGAGCAGCAGGACAACATGAAACGTAACAACATCCGTATCATAGGGATACCAGAAGGAGAAGAGAAACAAGGAATGGAAAACCTGTTCAAAAAAGTCATGATAGAACATTTCCCTAACATGATGAGTGAAAACATGAATCCAGTGCAGGAAGCACAGAGGGTCCCAATGAGGATCAACCCAAACAGACCAACACCAAGGCACATTATTATTACAATGACTAATTTCAAAGACAAAGAGAGAATCCTAAAAGCATCAAGAGAGAAAGGACAAATAACATACAAAGGGGCTCCAATAAGGCTATCAAATGATTATTCAACAGAAACAATTCAAGCCAGAAGGGAATGGCAAAAAGTATTTCAAGTCATGGGAAACAAAGGCCTGCAACCAAGAATACTCTACCCAGCAAGGCTCTCATTCAAGATAGAAGGAGAAAT
>PVIW01013446.1:0-21351 GCA_004026585.1 Noctilio leporinus
TTTTCCACAGTGGCTGCACCAGCCTGCATTCCCACCAACAGTGTATGAGGGTTCCCTTTGCCCCGCATCCTCGCCAACACTTGTTGTTTGTTGATTTGCTGATGATTGCTATTCTGACAGGTGTGAGGTGGTATCTTAATGCAGTTTTAATTTGCATCTCTCTGATGACTAGCGATGTTGAACATTCTTTCATATGCCTTTGACCCTTTTATGTCCTCCTCAGAGAGTTGTCTGTTCAGGTCCTTTGCCCATTTTTTAATTGGGCTGTCTATCTCCTTGGTGTTGAGTTGCATAACTTCTCCTTATATGGATATCAAACCCTTGCCTGAAGTATCATTGGCAAATATGTTTTCCCATACAGTTGGTTTCCATTTTATTTGCTAGTGTTTTCTTTAGCTGAACAGAAACTTTTCAGTTTAATATAGTCCCATTTATTTATTTATTCTTTTATTTTCTTTGCCCATGGAGAAGTATCAATAAACATATTTCTGTGTAGGCTATCTAAAATTTTATTGCCTCTATTTTTCTCCAGGACCATTATGGTGGCACTGCTTATGTTTAAAACCTTTATCCATCTTGAGTTTATTCTTGTATATGGTGTAAGTTGGTGGTCTAGTTTTACTTTTTTGCATGTTGCTGTCCAGTTCTCTGTTGAAGAGACTATTTTTATTCCATTTTATGTTCCTTCACCCTTTGTTGAATATTAATTGACCATGGAGTCCTGGGTTTATTTCTGGGTTCTCTATTCTGTTCCATTGATCTATATCGCTATTCTTATGCAAGTACCAGATTGTTTTGATTACAGTAGCCTTGAAGTATACTATATGTCTGGTATCGTGATTCCTCTTATCTTGTTCTTCTTTCTCAAGATTGCTGTGGCTATTTGTGGGTATTTTGGCTTCATATAAATTTTTGAAGTATTTTTCCTATTTCTATGAAGTCTGTCGTTGGTATTTTTATTGGGATTACATTGAATCTGTAGATTGCTTTGGGTAGTATGGCCATTTTAATGATGTTCACTCTTCCCATCTATGAACATGGTATATGCTTCTATTTATTTGTATCTTCCTTGATTACTTTCTTCATTGTTCTGTAGTTTTCTGAGTACAGGTCTTTTACCTCAGTTAAGTTTCTTCCTAAATACTTTATTTTCTTGTTGCTATGGTAAATGAGATTTGTTTTATAGCTTCTATCTCTGATGTTTCAGTATTGGTAAACAAAAATGCTTTTGATTTCTGAATATTGACTTTATACCCAGCTATTTTGCTAAATTTGCTTATTAGGTTGAGTAAGTTTTTGGTGGAGTCTTTCGGGTTTTGTATGTACACTATCATGTCATCTGCAAATAATGACAGTTTTATTTTCTCCTCTCCAATTTGGATATCTTTGATTCCTTTTTCTTCTCTAATAGCTATGGCTAGAATTTCCAAAATTATATTGAACAGAAGTGGAGAAAGTGAACAGCTTTGTCCTGTTCCTGATCTCAGGGGGAAAGCTTGTAGTTTTGCCCATTGAGTATGATGTTGGCTTCAGGTTTCTCATATATGGCCTTTATGATGTTGAGGTATGCCCCCTCTATTCCCATTTTGCTGAGGGTTTTTTATCATAAATGCTTTGCTATACTTTACCAAATGATTTTTAAGCATCTATTGATATGATTATATGGTTTTTGTCTTTCATTTTATTGATCTGATGTATTACATTTATTGATTTGCAAATGTTGTACCATCCTTGCATTAGTGGGTGAAACCCACTTGATCATGGTGTATGATCTTTTTAATGTACTGTTGAATCCAGTTGGCCAATATTTTGTTGAGAATCTTAGCATGTATGTTCATCAGAGATATTGGCCTGTAGTTTTCTTTCTTAGTTGGGTCTTGACCTGGTTTTGGGATTAGCATAATTTGGGCCTCATAGAAAGAGTTTGGGAGTCTTCCCTTTTATTGGATTTTTTAAAATAGGTTGAGAAGGATAGTAGTTAGTTCTTCTTTAAATGTTTTGCAGAATTCAGCTGTGTATCCATCTGGTCCAGGGCTCTTGTGCTTTGGGAGATTTAATTTTTTTTTTTTTTTAATTTATTATCTCCGGTGAGAGAGGAAGGGAACAAGGCCGAGAGAGAGAGAGACATCAATGTATGGTTGCCTTTCACTGCCTCCAGACACAGAACTTTCTGGAGACATGGCTTGCAACCTAGTTTTGTGCCCTGGCTGGGGAATCAAACCAGCAGCTTCTGGGTCTGCAGGTTGGTACCTTATCTACTATGCTGCCAGCCAGGGGTGGGGAGATTTTTGATTGTTTCTTCAGTTTCACAAGTTGTTATTGGTCTATTCAGGATTTCTGCTTCTTCTGGATTCAGTTTTGGTAGATTATACATTTCCAGAAATGTTTTCATTTCACCCAGGTTGTCATATTTCTTATCATACAGTTTTTTGTAGTAATTTTTTATAATCCTTTGTATTTCTGAAGTATCCGTTGTGATTTCTCCTTTGTTGTTTCTGATTTTGTTTATTTGTGTCCTCTCTCTCTTTCCCTTGATTAGCCTGGTTAAAGGCTTATCAATTTTCTTTATTTTTTCAGTGAATCAGCTCCTGGATTTACTTATTCTTCAAATTATGGCTTTAGGCCCTAACTTGTTTAATTCTGCTCTGATCTTGATTATTGCCTTCCTTCTACTTGTTCTGGGCTTTGCTTGTTATTGTTCCTCTACTTCTTGCAGTGTTATGGTTAGGTTGCTTGTATAAGCTTCTTCTATCCTTTTTCGATAGGCCTGTATTGCTATGAATTTCCCTGTAAGGACTGCCTTTGCTGTGTTCCATAGGTTTTGGGTTGTTGTGTATTCATTGTCATTTGTTTCCAGAAATGTTTTGATGTCATCTATGATCCTCTTGTGTACCCATTCCTTACTTAAAAGCATGTTATTCAATTTCCATGAGTTAGAGTGTTTTTGGTTTTTTTTTCCCCCTAGAGATTGGTTTCTAATTTCAAGCCATTGTGATCTGAGAAAATGCTTGGTATAATTTCAGTTTTCCTGTGTTTGTTGAGGATTGTCTTGTGACCTACCATGTGTTCTATCTTTGAGAATGGTGCTTGTGCATTTGAAAAGAATGTCTTTGGGGTGAAAGGTTCTGTATATATCAGTTAGGTCCATTTCTCTAGAGTGTTGTTCAATGCCACAATATCCATGGTATTTTTTGTTTGCAAGATCTGTCCATTGTTGATAGTGTGGTATTAAAATCTCCTACTATTAGTGTGTTGCTCTCTATATCCTTCTTGAAATCCTCCAAGATTTCCCTTATATATTTGGGAGCTCTTATGTTGGGTGCATATATGTTTACCAGAGTTGTATCTTCTTGATGGATTGTTCCCTTAAGTATTATGAAATGTCTTTCTTTGCCTCTTTTTATGGCCTTCATTGTAAAATCTATTTGTCTGAAATAAGTATTGCAACTCCAGTCTTTTTTTCATATCCCTTTGCCTGATACATATTTCCCATCCCTTCACTTTCAGTCTGTGTCAATATATATATATTTTTTTCTTTTTTTTTAATGAGAGCCTTGTTGGGTAGAGTATTCTTGGTTGCAGGCCTTTGTTTTCCATTACTTGGAATATTTTTTGCCATTGCCTTCTGGCTTGTATTGTTTCTGTTGAATAATCATTTGATAACCTTATTGGAGCCCCTTATATGTTATTTGCTCTTTCTCTCTTGATGCTTTTTGGATTCTCTCCTTGTTTTTGATATTTGCTATTTTAATTATGATGTGTCTTGTACTGGGTCTGTTTGGATTCGTCATTGGGACCCTTTGTGCTTCCTGACCTTGAGTCACATTTTCACTCATCATGTTAGGGAAGTGTTCTATCATTACTTGTTTCTCTTCTCTTTCTGATATCCCTATAATATGGATATTATTGCATTTCATGTTGTCCTGCAGCTCTCTTAAAACCTCTTCATTCTTTTTTAGTCTATTTTCATTCTGTTGTACCATCTTGAAATATTTTTCTATGTTATCCTCCAGTTTGCTGTTCTGATCCTCTACTTCCTCTAATCTGCTATTGATTCCATCTACTGTATTCTTCAATTCAGAAATTGTATTCTTCATTTCCTCCTGGCTCTTATTGATAGTTTATGTGTACTTTTTGATGCTGGTGTGTTTCTCAGTAAGTTATTTGTAGCTTCCCTTATGTTGTTCATCATTTCCCCGGAGTTGTTTGTAGTTTTCTTTGAGCTAGCTGAGCTCATTGAGCTTATTGAGCTTCTCAATCATCATTCTGTTGAATGCCATATATGATAGTTTGCTTGCCTTGGTTTTATTTAGTGGGGATTCCTCTTTTCCTTTTGTTGATGGACTGGGTTTTTTTTCTCTCCATTTTTAGGTTTCATTGCAATCCAATGAAACTGTGACCAGCTGCCAGGCTAAGGAACTGCTAGGCTGGAGGGATTGATTCAGTTGCAATCCTATTTGTCTGTGATCCTCCCCTAGGCTCAGGTGCAGCTTGTGGGGACAGATTTAGATGTAAATCAATGAATCTGTGATTAGCTGCCAGGTTCAGGCACCACTGGGCAAGGAAGCAAGATTATATTATAATTCAATGAATCTGTGATTAGCCACCAGGTTCAGGTGGTGCTTGTCTAGGCTAAAAGACTTGATTGTATCATCCAATGAATCTGTGATCAGCTGCCAGGCTAAGACGTCACTGGGCTAGACTGAAAGATTCAATTGTAATCCAGTGAGTTTGTAATTAGCCACCAGGCCCAGGTGCCACTGGGTAGACTGACCAACTCAGTTGCAAACCAATTAATCCATGATCAGCTACCAGGCTTACCCACCACTGAGAGGGGCTGACTGACCCACCTGTAAGTCAGAGAGTTTATAATCATCCACCAGGCCTAGGTGCTGCTGGGAGAGAGATACCTTTTCAGGTGCCAACTATGTATCTGTGCTCAGACCCAGGGCAGGAGAGGTTTATTTATATGTAAATCAAATAATTGTGATCAGACACCAGGCTCAGGCATTGATCAGTGGGGCAGAATGCTTCCAGTGTGTGGGGCTATGAGGACCCCTCATATGGAAGCCTCTTGGCGTAGTGTAGTCCACCTGAGGTGTGGGCGATGAGTCAGCACTGTGACCCCCATTGCTGCTTTCCCATTTCTATACTCCAAGCCACCACTACCACCACAAATTCTCCCCAAGTGTCTCTAGTCCACTCTGCCATCCCTCTGCTGGAGCCCAGAGTAGGTGGTTGCTAATGTATTTTTGTTGTGGTCACCCTAGTAGTTCTCTGTCTCCAGCACTCTCTTAGGCTAGTAAACTCCACAGCTTTCAGCCCTTCTCAGGTCTATGCTGCTCGACTCTCCTCCATGTTTTTATAGGTGGGAAACCCAGCTGGGGGTCCAGAACCTACCTTTCTCAGTTGGATCCCCCAGTTCCTTTCCTTCAGCTGCTGCCTCTAGTTGGGACCCCACCAGCCTTCTAGCAATTCTGCAATTCCTACCAGTCATGTTGTGATGAAGCATCCTCTTCTGTTTTTTGTTTTTTTTTTTCCTGTGGTTATAATGTTTCTGTCCAGTTGGTGTTCTGTTGGTAATTCCTGCTGATTTTTTCTCCAGAAAAGTAATTCCAGATGTGACCTGGGAGGAGATTGGTGTAGCTCCACTTACTCCTCCACCATCTTCCTGGAACTCCTCCCATTTCCTCCATTTTGGAATGAGAATTACTATCCTATGCCTTTTCCACCATTTCATTTTGGAAGCAATTAACTTATCTTTTAGTTTCACACATTCACAAATGAGGAGGTATTTTGTCCTAGATTAGCTCATACACAAAATCTTATCTATATCAGATTTAGACAATTTAGGTGATGAGATTCAGAACTTTTGAGGTGGTGATATATTTTTGAGACTTTGGACTAAGTGAGTTAGGACTTTTGGGAAAGTTGGGATAGGGCAAATGTATTTTGCTCATGGGGTGAATGTCTATATGGGGATGGGATAGCAGATAAACTCTACAGAGTTGAATATTGTCTACCCAAAAATTCATGACTACCTGGAATCTCCAAATGTGATCTTGTTTGGAAGTAGGGTCTTTGCATATGTCACTAGTTAAGATATGGTCGTAATTGAATAGGTGAGCCCTACATCCAAAATGACTAGTGTTAGAAGAACACAGGAAGAAGAAGCAGATATGATCACTGAGGAAAAAATCAGAGTGATGCATCTAAAAGACAAACATCAAATATTGCTGGCATGCACCAGACACTAAAATAAGCAAAAAAGGATCCTTCCAATAAAGCTTTTAGGGGGCCCAGAGTCCTGTTGACACCATGATTTCAGACATGTAGCTTACAGAATTGTGAGAGAATAAATTGCTGTTGTTTAGAGTTATCCATTTTGTGGTAATTTGTTATGGTAATTTGTACAATACTGAGTGTTTGTACATTTTCTTAGGTCCATATCATGGTAAATAGATAGGAAGCAGTAAGGAAAACAAGAAAAGCTGAACTTGTTTTCTCTAGCCTGGATGGCATATTTCCCCACATACATAACCTATATATGTTCAATAGTTTCTTCTTCAGTTTCTGCAGTGCGAATTAGAAGTGAAATAAAATATTGAGTGAGAAAATAATTTTGGTAACTTGTAGCTACCTGTTGTATGGACTCATGCCCTGAACCTAAGAACTCTCTAGATTTTGAGAAACACATCTCCAAAAACCTAGTTTTTGACCCATAAGTTTTTTTTTTTTTTTGCTGGTATTTAAACCTCTAATTTTCATTTTATTGCTTTCTAACTCTAATTGCGTTGGTCAAGTTTTTATTCTTGTGGATTTTTATTCTTATGTGAACTACAGGGTAGCACACTTGGGCACTCAGACAACCCAGTCACTCCTCACTCTGGTCAGAGTGTGTTTACTCTTGGCAAAATGAAACTTCCTCTTTTAGAGAAAAAAGTATTTAAAAAGGATTTTAAAATAAGATCCCCAGGCTCCTTGACTAGCAAATAGCTTTTAAACACAGCACTTTAATGGACTATGTGTCCCATTCTATAACAAAAGTATTAAATATCCCTTTAAATGTATTTGCATTTAAAAAAAATAAAAGAATAGAGTTGCCAAATTTTCTTCTGGATTTTACAGATTTAAAAATGCTTGAACAGTTTCTACATATGTGCCCATATACAACTGCACACAATTTATAAATGACCTGGAGGAATACAAAAAAAAGATAGGTGCAAATCCAAACAGTATACAGCTTATGCAAGACTGCACCTGATGGAAATAGTTACCTCTTTTATAAGCTTCTCTCTGAGAAGGGAAAACAGAATAATGGGCATATAGGGTAAAGAAAGAAGGAAGGACAAAGAGAACCAGATATATGCTCTAAATACTGCTGTTGCTATATAAATGGAACCATTTGCTATGCATTTTGAATTGCCAACATTTGGGAGAATAGTGGACAATGGAACTTCATGTAAACTATAAATTTTATAACAGTGAGCCAGTACGTTCATTTAACAGAAAATAAAGAAAACAGTGCAAATTGATTTAGGTATAAGCTCACTTTTCTACTGTTTAATGAAGTGATGGTGATGGAGCCAAAACAAATAGATTTATGCTTTGTAAAGCACAGGAAAAATACTTCTGTGTTTAATTACTGTGTAGCCCTTGCCTAGACCACAGATTTCAAAGTTTGCAGTAACTACTCCTTAGCAACTTGAGTGATGAACTAAAAATTTACTATACTAGTTTGAGAACAAAGAAGAAAACATTAAATGCAATCAGTTCTGAATAATCCCCAACATCTGCCAAGTGCCTACTTTGTATCAGGTGTGAGGTTATGATGCAATGATAATCAGATGGAAACACTTGGATTGTGCAGAACTCAGGGGGGTGCAGGAAAAGATAGGGTGTGATTATCTTGGTTCGGGTTTCCCCAGGAGCAGACATGGCAACAAGGATTTGAGGATTTAATTACTATTCAAATTAAGAGTGATCCCAGGAACCATGGATAGGAAAGTAAAAGAAGTGAGACAGAAAAGGAAAGGAAGACAACTGAAGTAAGAAACTGGTAATTCTATGTAAAAAACAGTACAGAACACAACCTGATATTAGTGTACTAAAAGAGAAAGATGAAGTAATTGTATTCTAATTCCCACCCATTATTGACTAAGGGGGCAGCTCCTGGAAGCATTACTCCCCAGGATTTCTGGCTTTTTGTATGAAGATTAAAAGAAAGCCTTCAGTGGGAGGTTGTAGTTTCTTGTAGTAGACTGGCCTCAGCAGGTACCAGGGTGAAATATCCAAAGTACCTGTTATAATAATTCATTAAGTAAAGAGTAGCCTGGCAACAAATGTAAAATGAGTTCAGAGAAGGAGGAGAGTATTATGGGATGTAGCAAGAAGGGAGAAATTTATGGAAAGGTTTAGGAGTTGATATGAGCTCTGAAAGATACAAGGGGCACAGTGAGTCAGGGTGGTAGAATGACTAATTCCAGGGGCTTCTGAAAGCCCCACCTGGTAATAAAAGATTGATCAAGTAGAGTCTGCTCAGGAATACTCTGAAATACAGGCTGAATAGTCCACAATGTACTATATTTATAGGAATATGGATATTCAATGTGAAATTTTGAGCAAAGAAATATGAAGCACTATTTTGGTATGGCAGAGCCTGCCATTTGTTCATCAATATCTATCATTTCATCTTCCATAGCAACAGGATTTTCAGTTGGGTACAGCTTGGCTGAGTGAAATGCAAGCTTCATTCCCAGTCTCTCTGGGAAATAGGTGTGACCGTGTAGGTAAGTTCTGGCCAGGGGAATATGAACAGAAATTGTATAAACAAAACCCATGCTTTGGTTGTACTGGGCATGCTCTCCCCTCCTACTTCCTGACTTCCTAGTGCCTGAAATGTGAACTTGGTGGAGAGGGTCATGTAGATGAAGGCAGCCCTTTGCAGAGAGCAGAAGATCAAAGCAGATAAAGCCAGAGTTCCTGAACAGGTTGTGGAGCAGAAGCACAAACTATCATTTTGGGTGTCTGTCAACAGGGCTAAACCTATCTCTAATTATCAGAGAAATTATTCAGAATGAACTTTGGAGGGAAGGACAGATTACATGTATTTTACATTTGCCCCTACTCTGTGGTTGGTGTTATGTGTTATGTTGAGCTTTTACATGGTTCTGATGCTTAATTCTCAGATCATTACTCCTTTTAAGTCTAAATTTTTATATTTACAAACTAATATTATGATGAAAAGTGTTTCTATAATACTGGAAGGGGCATAAGGACTGATAGTCTAACAAAGTGGAAAGAATGTTAATGGAGGGTCTTGGGTAGATTTGTCTTGATCATGGAAAAGACATTTGAGATAACATCCTGAAAAAATATTGAAAGAAAATCTTCAGCAGGGGCAGTGGGGAGAAAATGGGATAAATATAGTACAATAACAATAAAATATAATTAAAGTTAAAAAAAGAAACTTCAATGGGGTAGGACTCTACGCACATTTCTAGATATGAGTATGCTTATATTTATATGTCAGTTTGAGTATCTGGAAAAGGAGAGACGTCTGGTGGCTAAGGAAATAAATTGGGTTGGGCTTTTATTTTTTTTAAATTTAACTTTATTGTTGTTGTATTATATTCATCCCATTTCCCCCCTCTACTTTCACCTTTGCCACCCTCCCCATACCCCTCACAGTCAGTCCTACATGTAGTCCATGCCCATGGATCATCCATGCTAGTTCCTTGACTAAACTAATCCCCTTCTTTGCCTCCTTCTCTGCTCCCCCAATCCTCCTCCCCTTGGCACACTGAAAGTCTATTCCCTATATTCATGTCTCTCATTCTGGTTTGCTTGTTTGGTTTTTTTGTTCATTAGGTTCCTGTATTGGGTGTGATGGGTTTATCTCACTAAGCATAATACTCTCCAGTTTCATCCATGTTGTCACAAAAGATTGGAGCTTCTTCTTTCTTTCTTCTGTGTAGTATTCCATTGGGTAAATGTACCAAAGTTTCTTGAGCCATTTATCCACTGATGGGCACTTAGGCTGTTTCCAGCACTTGGCTATTGTAAACAGCATTGCTATAAACATAGGGGCTCATAGGTCCTTCTGAATTGGTGTTTCAGGGTTCTTCAGCTATAATCCTAGTAGTGGAATTGCTGAATCAAAAGGCAGTTTCATTTTTAGTTTTCTGAGGAAATTCCATATTGTTTTCCATAGTGGCTGCACCAGTCTGCATTCCCACCAACAGTTCACCAGGGTTCCCTTTTCCCAACATTCCCACCAAGACTTAACTTGTTTTCCAGAGTGGTTGCACCAGCCTGCATTCCCACCAACAGTACACCAGGGTTTCCTTTTCACCACATCCTAGTCAGTACTTGTTGTGTATTGATTTGTTGATGATTGCCATTCTTACAGGTGTGAGGTGGTATTTTATTGTGGTTTTAATTGGCATCTCTCTGATGGCTAGTGATGTTGAACATTCTTTCATATGCCTTTGGGCCCTCCTCAGAGTTGTCTGTTCAGATCCTTTCCCAATTATTTCTATTGGGCTGTCTGTCTTCCTAGTGTTGAGTCACATAAGTTTTTTATATGATTTGGATATCAAGCCCTTGCCGAGGTTACATTGGCAGTTATGTTTTCCCATACAGTTGGTTCCCTTTTAATTTTGCTAATGATTTCTTTAGCTGAACAGAAACTTTTCAGTTTAATATAGTCCCATTTGTTTATTTGTTCCTTTATTTCCTTTGCCCTTGGAGAAATATCAGTGAAAATATTTCTGTGTAGGCTATCTGAAATTTTATTTCTCACATTTTCCTCTAGGACTTTTACGGTGTTGTGGCTTATGTTTAAGTCCTTTATCCATCTTGAGTTTCTTCTGGTGTATGTTGTAAGTTGGTAGTCTAGTTTTATTTTTTTGCATATAAGTTTTCCCAGTGCCACTTGTTGAAGAGGCTATTTTTCACTCCATTTTATGTTCCTTCCCCCTTTGTCAAATATTAATTGACCATAGAGGCCTAGGTTTATTTCTGGGTTCTCTATTCTGTTCCATTGATCTATATGTCTATTCTTTTTTTTCTTTATAGTTGCCTTTCACCTGCCTCCAGCCACGGACCTCATTGGAGACCTGGCTTGCAACCTGCATATGTCTATTCTTATGCCAGTACTAGGTTGTTTTGCTTACAGTAGCCTTGCAGTGTAGTTTGATACCTGGTACTGTGAATATTCCTACATCGTTCTTCTTTCTCAAGATTGCTGTGGCTATTAATGATTATTTTTGGTTGCATATAAATTTTTAAAGTATATTTTCTATATTAGTGAAACATGTCATTGGTATTTTAATTGGGATTGCCTTGAATCTATACTATAGATTGCTTTGGGTAGTTTGGACATTTTAAATATGTTAATTCTTTCTACCCCTGAACATTGTGTATGTTTCCATTTATTTGCATCTACCTTAGTTTCCTTGTTCAGTGTTCTGTAGTTTTCCAAGTACAAATCTTTTACCTCCTAGGTTAAGTTTCTTCCTAAGTACTTTGTTTTTCTTGTTGCTATGGCAAATGAGATTTGTTTTCTAGCTTCTATCTCTGATGTTTCATTATTGGTATACAAAAATGTTTTGATTTCTGAATATTGACTTTATATCCAGCTATTTTGCTAAATTAGCTTATTAGGTTGATTAGGTTTTTGGTGGAGTCCATCTGGTTTTGTATGTACACTATCATGTCATCTGCAAATAATGACAGTTTGACTTTCTCCTTTCCAATTTGGATGCCATTGATTCCTTTTACTTTTTTGATAGCTGTGGCTACAACTTCCAAAATGATGTTGAAAAGAAGTGGAGAAAGTGGACAGCCTTGTTTTGTTCCTGAGCTTAGGGGAAAAGCTTTAATTTTTGCTCATTGAGTGTGATGTTGACTTCAGGTTTCTCATATATGACCTGTTTTATGTTGAGATATGCTCCCTCTATTCCCATTTTGCTGAGCATTTTTATCATAAATGGTTTGCTGTACTTTATGAAATGCTTTTTCAGCATCTATTGATATAATCATATGGTTTTTCTTTCATTTTGTTTATGTGATGTATTGCATTTATTGATTTGCAAATGTTGTACCATCCTTGCATCCCTGGGATGAATCCCACTTGATCATGGTGTATGATCTTTTGAATGTATTGCTGAATCCGATTGGCCAATATTTTGTTGAGAATCTTAGCATCTATGTTCATCAGAGATATTGGCCTGTAGTTTTCTTTCTTAGTTGTGTCTTGACCTGGTTTTGGGATTAGAATAATATTGGCCTCATAGAAAGAGTTTGGGAGTCTTCTCTCTTCTTGGATTTTTAGAATAGGTTGAGAAGAATAGGAATTAGTTCTTTTAATGTCTGTTAAAATTTACCTTTTTAGTCATCTGGTCTGAGGCTCATATGTTGGGAGTTTTTTTGATTATTGTTTCGGTTTCACTAGTTGTTATTGTTCTATTCAAGCTTTCTGCTTCTTCTGGATTCAGTTTTGGTAGTGTATACATTTCCAGAAAATTTTCCATTTTTACCAGGTTGTCAACTTCCTAGTTATATAGCTATTTGTAGTAATTTCTTATAATTCTTTGTATGTCTGAGATTCTGGTTGTGATTTCTCCTCTGTCATTTCTGTTTATTTGGGTCCTCTCTTTTTCTTGATGAGACTGGTTAAAGGCTTCTCAATTTTGTTTATCTTTTCAAAGAACCAGCTCCTGTATTTATTGATTCTTTGCATTGTACTTTTAGTCTCTAAGTCATTTAGTTTTGCTCTAATCTTGATTATTTCATTCCTTCTAATTGCTCTGGGCTTTGTTTGTTGTTGCTCCTTTAGTTCTTGCAGCTTTATGATAAGGTTGTTTGTATAAGCTTCTTCTAACCTTTTTAGGTAGGCCTGTATTGCTATGAATTTCCCTCTGAGAACTATCTTCACTGTGTCCCATAGGTTTTGGGCTGTTGCATATTCATTGCCATTTGTTTCCAGAACCTTTTTGATTTCTTCTTTTATCTCAGTGTTAACCCATTCATTAATTAATAGTATGTTATTCATTATCCATGAATTAGAATGTTTTTGTTTTTTTTTCCCTTGAGGTTGGTTTCTAGTTTCAAGCCATTGTTATCTAAGAAAATGCTTGGGATGATTTCAATTTTCTTAAATTTGTGGAACTTGTGTTGTGACCATGTGTTCTATCTTTGTGAAAGTTCCATGTGCATTTGAAAAGAATGTGTATTTTGTTTCTGTGGGGTGAAAAGTTATGTATATATCAGTTAAGTCCATTTCATCTAGAGTGTTGTTCAATGTCACGTAGCCTTGTTGTATTTTTTGTTTGGAAGATCTGTCCATTGTTGATAATAGAGTATTAAAATCCTCTACTATTAGTGTGTTGTTGTCAATATCCTTCTTGAAGTCCTCCAAGATTTTTCTTATATATTTGGGTGCTCCTATGTTGGGTATATATATGTTTACAAGGTTATATCTTCTTACTGGATTATTCAAGAATTATGAAATGTCCTTCTTTGTCTCTTTTTATGGTGTTCATTGTAAAATCTAGTTTGTCTGAAACAGGTATTGCTACTCCAGTTTCTTTTTTAAATTAAAAAAAAATTTTTTTGTGTGTATCCATTTGCTTGAAATATATTTTTCCATCCTTTCACTTTCAGTGTGTTTTGATCTTTTATTCTAAGGTAGGTCTCTTGTAGACAACATGTATATGGGTCATGTTTTCTTATCCATTCATATCATTTGATTAATGCATTTAATCCATTTACATTTAAGGTTAATATTACTTATTACTTATTACAGATACTTATTCATTGCCATTTTTTACCTTTGTACCTGTGTTCTCTGTCTCTCTGTTTCTTCATCTTTTTAAAGCAGACCTTTTAATATCCCTTGCAATGCTGGTTTGGTGGAGTTGTATTCTTTTAGCCTTTTGTCTGGGAAATTCCTTACTTCATCTTCCATTTTGAATGAAAGCCTTGCTGGGTAGGGTATTCTTGGTTTCAGACCTTTGTTTTCCATCACTTGACATATTTTTTACCATTCCTTTTTGGCTAGTACTGTTTCTGTTGAGAAATCATTTGATAACCTTATCAGAGCCCCTAATATGTTTTTCTCTTGCTGCTTTTAGGATTCTCTGTCTTTGAAATTTGCTATTTTAATTGTGATGTGTGTTGGAGTGGGTCTGTTTGGGTTCTTCTTCATCAGGACCATCTGTGCTTCCAAGTTGAGTAACATTATCAGTTCTCAAGTTAGGAAAGTTTTCTATCATTACTTTTCAAACAGGTTTTCCTTCCTTATTTCTCTTCTACTTCTAGTATCTCTGTGATATAAATACTATTGTGTTTCATGTTGTCCTGCAGCTTTCTTAAAAACTCTTCATTCTTGTTCAGTCTTTTTTTTCATTTTGTTGCATTGTCTTGGAATATTTTTCTACATTTTCCTCCAGCTTACTGATCTGATCCTCTTCTTCCTCTAACCTGCTTTTGATTCCTTCTACAGTTTATTCAATTTGGGAATTTTATTCTTCATTTCCTCCTGGTTCTTATTGGTAGTTTCTATGTCTTTTTTAATGCTGGGGTAGTTCTCAAGAGGTTCCTTGTAGCTTCCCTGGAATTCTTTGTTTGTAGTACTCCTGGAGTTGTTTGTAGTTTTCCTTGCACTCTCTGAGCTCATTGAGCTTCTCTATCATTATTATTTTGAATTCTGTATCTGATAGTTTGCTTGCTTCTATTTTATTTAGTGATCTGCTGGGGATTCCTCCTTTCCTTTTGGTGATGATTGTTTCTTTTTCTCCTCAGTTTTAGGTTTCTCTTCTTGTTTGGTTTTGCTTTTTAGATTGGGTTTTTTTGAGTTCCTATCTTTCTGGTGTGACCCGCTATTGTGTAGAGGTTCACTGTCTTCATTTTCTGGATTCACCTTGGTGATGTCAGATCATTCCATAGTCTGGCCCTAGTCAGCCTCTTATAGCCAAGCAGAGATCCACTGTCTTTGTCTTTTGCCTTAGTTTTTAATCTAATTGATCTGTGCCCAGCTATCAGGTGTAGGTACCACTGGGTAGGACCAATTAGGTATGCTGTATACCAATCAATCTGTGATCAGTGGTCACCTTAGGCACCACTGGGCAGGGCCAGTTAATTCCATTGTAATCCAGTCAGACTGGTATCAGATGTGAGACTCAGGTACTGCTAGGCTCAGCAGATTGATTCAATTATAATCCTATCAATCTATGATCTGCCATCTGGTTCAGATGCAGCTTGGTGGGACAGACAGATTCAGTTGTAAGTCAGTGAATCTGTGATCAGCCTATAGGCTCAGGTGCCACTGGTTGAGAGAGACTGATTCATTTGTAATCCAGTGAATATGTGATCAGCTACCGGGCACAGAAGCTGTTGGGCAGGACAGACAGATGCAGTGGTAATCCAATGAATCTGGGATCAGCTGCCAGGCTCAGGTTCAGCTTGGCAGGACAGATAGATTCAGTTGTAAATCAACATATCTGATCAACCGCCAGGCCCAGGCACTGCTGGGTGAGACAGATCAACTCATGATACAACAGGTGCAACCTATTGTATCTGTGCTCAGCAACCAGATTCAGACACTGCAAGGTGGGTGAGATTGATTCAGTTATAAATCAATCTGCGATCAGCTACTAGGCTCAGGTGCAGCTTGGTGGGACAGACAGATTCAGTTGTATATTGATGAATCTGTGATCAGCCATCAGGCCCAGGAGCTACTGGGCAAGATACACCAACTCAGTGGCAAATCAATGAATCTATGCTCAGCAACCAGGTTCATACACCATTTGGTGGGACTGACTGACTGACCCAGCTATAAATCAATGAGTTTATAATCAGCCTCCAGTCCCCTGTGCTGCTGAGCAAGAAGACTGCTTCAGGTGCAAACTATTGTACCTGTGCTCAGCCACCAGGCTCAGACATCACAGGGTGGGAGAGATTGATTCAGATGTAAATCAGTGAATTGTGATCAGGTGCCAGGCTCGGGCACTGCTGTGTAGGGCAGACTGATTCCAGTGGGTAGGGCTGTGAAGACCCCTCATATAGAAGCCTCTTGGCACAGCATAGTCTGCCTGAGATGTGGGTGATGAGCCAGCACCAGGATTCCCTCAGCCGCTTCCCCACTTCTCTCCTCTAAGCCACTGCTGCAGCAAACCCTCCCCAGGTGTCTCCAGTCCACTTTGCCCTCCCTCTGCTGGAGCCCAGGGTAAGTAGGTGCCAATGTATTTTTGTTTGTGTTCACCTTAGTAATTCTGTCTCTAGGACTCTCTTAGGCTAGTAAATCCCATGGCTTTCTGCTCTTCTCAGCTATATGCTGTTTTACTCTCCGATGTGTTGCTGTGGGCTGGGAAACCCAGCTGGGGGACCAGAACCTAATCTTCTCAGGTGGAGCCCCCAGCTCCATTCCTTTGGCTGCTGCCTCTGGTTGGGGCCCAGCCAGCCCTCTTGCATTTCCATAATTCTTACCAGTCACGTTGTGATGAAACATCCTGTTATATTCTGTCTGTGGTTATAAGGCTTCTTTCTAGCTCATGTTCTGTTAGGTTATTCCAGATGATTTTTCCCCAATTAAGTTCTAATTCCAGATGGGTCCTGGAAGAAGATTGGTGTAACTCCATTTACTCCTCCTTCATCTTGGTCCCCCTGTCCCCTCCTCCAGTTGGGGTGTTTTGGTAGGAGTTGCAGAAGCAATCATCCTAAACCAATAAAGCTTATATTTGGTAATTATCAAAATGTAATATTGTTCATTTATGATCTAATCAGATAAAATAGTCCATATTTGTGCATATAGTCAATGAGAGATTAGAATGGTATATGCATTTACTCTTGGTTTCTTTGTGATGCTTATGCTAATGTGAGTTTAGAATTGAAGAGTAGGGGCACCCATTATTCTAAAAGCTCACTTCTCCGCTAGAAACAACAAAGAAACATCATCTGCCTGAATCTAAGAATAGTCCCAGGCCAGCGAACAGCAGAGGATGTCCCAGGATGAATCAAAGCTCCTTCATAAGGGGTGCATGTGAATGTAGGTACCCTCAGGTATGCTTTTTCAGAGTATTCAGGGAAGGGTCATCTGTGCTGTGAGTTAAGCTGCATTTTAGCTAGGCTTGGGCCTTTAGGAACTTTGTGCCTAAACATAAAGGAGTTTCCTGTGGATTATGATGTTTGGCATAGGGTATGTACCCTGATAATATGTGTGGAATAAATGAACAAATAATTGACCATAGATTTGGCACTAACCATCAATACCTGTGTGATCAATTGTTGGGCATCTCAGAACTTTAGTAACCATGTGCTCATTAGTAACTTGATCCCCACCCCCAGAGGAACGTCAATCCCTAACTTTTGTTCATTTCTTTATCTCTTGAAGGTTCAGAGAGATTCTATGCCCTGCCCCTGCCCTAATCACCCTCTTTCTGTAGATCAATATGTATACTTATATCTTTTGCTTTTATCGGGCAGTCATTTTGCAACCCATATGTAATTCATTATTATGTAAAATGCTCTGCTATTTGAGCCAAAATAATATACAGGCTGTCTGAAAAGTCTGGCAACAGAGGATAAACTTATTTCAAATAGTTTATTAGTTAAATTTTTAAAGAATCTACTTAATACATTTCCCCTCAAACTTCAGACACCTTTTAAAGTAAAGTAACTCTAAATTTAAAGCAATGTCTAAAAAAATACAATAAATATATGCAATTTCTTCCATGTTTCAAGACTACTTGGACACTCTGTAGTATACTTTAAATTTTGTTTCAGGTTAACAATAGGATCATTGCTTTAAGTTTAGAACACTTTAAGTAGGGTAATTCAGCTGAAAAGCTGCCTGGAAGAGTTTAAAGAAAAATATATCGAACATATTTAAAAAAAAATAGTGTAAATAACATGCTGTTTAAAGTAAAATCTTCATGTGTTTGTGGAATTTTTGTATATCCTGTAAATTGATAAGTAAAATTGGAAAGTTTATTTATTTATTTATTTATATTATGGATTGGTTAAAAAAGAACAAAAGCTTCAACATTTGTTTTCATTGTCTACTTACAATATGTTCTAAAATAAAATGTAAAGATTGAGGTTTTGGCTTGATTCAAACTTTACTCTCTGCAAAATATATTTTAAAAGGAGAAAATAATAAATTTGAAGTAGGAAATAGGGAAAAGTGAATAATATTCTCCATCAACAAATCTGTCTTTGCAATATCCCCCAAAGCTAGCAAGTTCCATATGCTCTATAAACCCACTTTACAGGGGAACTTAATGGGTTGGATTTGCAGCAAGTTAAATGAGATTTTTTTTAACTGATGTAGTTTTCACAGGCTGACACCCTTCACTTCTTTAAGCAAAACCATCTTGGTATTGAACACATAGGCCCACTCCACCATTAGACTGTGTCAAATGACCGTAAGTTGAAAATGAAAACACCTTCATATCTTTGATTTGGAGTGGTGTCAGGCAAATCTGAGTTTTGTTCTTATGGCTTATCATGATCTCTTTCAAATATATGATGTATTCATATCCAAATTTAATTTTTATTTTTTTTATTTTGTTTATTTATTTTTTAATGTTTTTTTTTTTTTTTTTTTTTTTTTTTTTTTTTTTTTTTTTTTTTTTTTTTTTTTTTTTTTTTTTTTTTTTTTTTTTTTTATTGTTGTTGTATTACATCCATCCCTTTTTTTCTCCCCAAATTTAATTTTTATATGGGAAGCTATGAACATTTACTTCTTCATTCCAGTACAAACAGGCTTGAGATAGACCTTCTACCTCCAGCTACTATGCTATAGGTTTTAGTGATGATGGTTTAGGGCTTGAATCTTTGTCTGGGGTCCCTTTGGACAAATATTTTTATTTTTGTGTACACAAACCTATCATAGATTCCTGAGAAAGTCATTAGACACTTGGTCCCTCAGGGTGATTTATTTAGAGTTCATGGTCTTTATTCATTATTCCCCAAGATTATCAAGGTTGGTATATTTGAGGCCTCAGGAAAAAAAGTAAGGATTAGAGAAAACCAATAGAAATAGTAATAACACATTAAAAATTTCTAGAAGAAATCCACTTCCAAAACAAACTAGGTTTATTAATATAAAAATCTGATTGCAGAATTAGTTCTCCTGAGTCACCCTTTTTCCATTTTTGGGGAGCATTGCTGGGCACTCTTTTTCTCTTGAGACAGACTTTCTTACAAGGTTTAGATATGCAGCCAGCACCTCTTTAAGTTTTTGAGCCAGCCCTTACTGGTTTGAAATGTAATATATTTTATACTTACATTTCCCTCTAGTTTTGTCTACATATGTCTCAAGGGGAAATGCTTTTATATCCCTCTGACCTTTTAATAAATTAACGCTGGGCATAGAGACAGATTTTTCTCTACACTTAGTTTTCCTACCCTATGCATTCAGATGCTGGGTTGTAGGCATAATTGTAGACACCTGGCATGTGGGATGGTGGGACCATGGCAACAAAGGCAATAAAGTTCCTTTATTTGAAGGAACTAATCCATATAAATGGTGAAATGTCAGTCAACAAATACAAAACCTGTTTATCTTTGCGTGTGTGGAAATTACCTCCTCTATATATTGACATAGAGTATTATAATTGACAAACCAGTATCATATACAGTGTGACAGACCTCAACTCCTCCTTACAAGTTAGGGTGGTGTATCCATTCTGGCCACTAATATCCCCTATCTGTCCCTTTCCTCCTTTCTTCCTCATAATACAAATGTGCTTATGTCACAAATGCAAAGTATATGTAAATATATAATTTATATCTTCAATTACCTTTGAAATTGTTTAGAATGTTAACTACACCCTATCTGATGAGGCTGGTAAGAGGCATAAGGACCACATGTTGTGAAGTCCATAAGCATACAGGATGGTGAGATCACTTCCACTGGTGAGGAAGGGAGAGCCACATTGAGAAGGCAGGGTTTGAGCCTTCTCAATGAGACCTTCAAAATAAGTTTATGTTTTTACAGATGAAATGCAAAAGAGACTAGGTTAAAGGTAAGCAATAACTGTTAGTTTGACTAGCATCCTGGCAGGGAAAATGAGACTAATGGGGAAGCATGACAAGCAAATGCATATGGGAGAGGTATACAGCAGGGCAGTGTGGCCACTGGCCTCTCTGACACAAGTGTGAAGCAAAAGATCCTGGGGAATATCAGTATGCCCTATTTATTACTTGTCCTGATGGGGGACTCCATGCTTTAACTAATGAATCTAAAGCCCATCTTTATTTTTCTTTTTAAAACATTATAACTCATCATCAATTCTTTCTCTCTAAGATGGCTTCTAAGCCAGATGTTATCCACACTGAAATTGGGTAATTACTTGTGGAAAACTGAGTTCAGAATTTCACAGTTCTTAACTTTTATTTTTAATAAATTCTATTTGTTTTTGGCTCTTTAGGCCTGGAAATCATTTTGGATGTAGGTTCTGTCACCTACATTATCAGCTATCCCCACCAGCCTGGTCTTCAGAGACTTTCCTTCAGGTTAACATTAATTAAATAGTCAACATCCTTTGTTACTGTTTTTTTTCATCAACTACAAACACATCTAATAATGCTTTCACTCAGGCCTCACTTCTCTCTCAAGTCAGACACCTAACAGAAGCCATGCTGCTTATGTTTTTCTGATCTACATGCCTAGTGATCCCACCAAAAGTTAAATAAATTCATTTGGTTGGATGAATTCTTTATTCCTTTTTATTTGTAACCAAGCTATCAATAAATTGACTTTTCCCTTACAGATGCTTCTTGACTTACAATGGTGTTAATATCCTGATAAAATCATAAGTTCAAAATATCATCAGTTGAGAATTTACTATACCTATCCTACCAAACATCATAGCTTAGCCTAGCCTGCCTTAACTGTGCACAGAACACTTACAATAGCCAACACCTGGGCAAAATCACTTCTCTGCTGCTGCACAGCTTAACCATGGAATATCATACCACATATCACTAAAAGTGGTCATTTAAGATTGCCAAAAAGAGATGATATCCAATGCCCAGCAAAATGTCCCCAGGTAAAGAATTTTCACATGTCCAAAAACAGGAAAGAGGGGAGCAGTGCCCTAAAGCTCCAGCTCTCCATGCCTGCCTTTCGTGGCACAGGCAAGAGCCAAAGCATTCTGAGTGTACTATTCATGATCATTTCCTCCACTTATACTCAGCAGACCAGAGAAGTGGAGGAATCACACCCTAGTAGGAATTATTTTTTTTAATTTTAATTTTTAATTTTTTAATTTTTCTTTTAATTTTATTGTTGTTGTATTATATCCATCCCCTTTTTGCTCCCCTCTGTACCCCTCCCCACCT
>PVIW01013447.1:0-10383 GCA_004026585.1 Noctilio leporinus
AATTTGCATCTCTCTGATGACTAGTGATGTTGAGCATTCTTTCATATGCCTCTGGGCCCTTTGTATATCTTCCTCAGTGAGTTGTCTGTTCAGGTCCTTTGCCCATTTTTTAATTGGGCTGTCTGTCTCCCTGGTGTTGAGTCGCATTAGTTCTTTATATATTTTGGAGATCAGACCCTTGTCTGAGGTATCATTGGCATAATTTTATTTCTTTATGAAAGTGCTGCTTACCTCACTTTCCCAGTGAAATAATTAATAATTACAGCAAGAATTTTAAATTTATAAAAATTTCTTCTATTTTGAACTATATTCCTTTATAAATGTTCTAGTCCTAGTACTACACTCATTTTTTCTGTGTTTAAAGTAAAATTAATTTCTGGCTTTGAAAATCCCATTTTCAGTTCCAAAACCAGAGGACCAGAGAGGACATGGTCTCTTGTCTCAGTTTCCAATCTCATGTTATCCTCAGCTCTTTGTTGTTCCAATTTATGTCCATAGTTGTAGTTTCACATAAATCATTTCCCTCTCAGAAATCTTGTCCTCTTCAAAATTGTGTGATATTTTCTGAAGAATATGTTCCAAAGAAGTTTTAAAGTTTTGTAACATTCCTAAATCAAATGCAAAATAATTGCAACCTGATCTAAATGCTCTGTAAGCTGAGGCAGGACAAATTGGGAACCACACTTAAGATGAAATGAGGAAAGTTTTTCAAGAAAACAAGAAGGGAAAAGAATCAAGATGTGTTCAGGGAACTAGGGAACTGGTTTATATGGGGAGTTTGGAGAATGAGGTGTGAGAGTTAAATCTGAAGTGGAAACAAACTGGTGTTAGCAAAGCTTTATTCCAGGAGATGTGTGATGATATTAAGCAGAACTATTAGATGGAGGGCTAATGCCAGTTAAAATTTTGAAGTAATTCAAGCATGAGAAAATAAGGCCTCGTGCTGATTATAGCAAAAATGGAAGTAATTTGACAGAAGGAAAACCCATTTCAAAACACAAGGCTTGTTTGGGTGTTCCTTTAAAAAGTTAAACATAGCAATACTATATGACACAGTAGTTCCACTGCTAGGGATATACTCAAAAGAATTGAAAACAGGCATCAAATAAAATCTGGTACTTTATTCACTCCCTGCTTGGTAAAGATGTCATGACTGATGGTACATAAAGCACAGAGAGCCTCTGGCTGCAGGAGGACATGCAATTGTTCAAATTTCCACTAGTGGTGAACTGGGATGACATAAAGTGAAAAGAAATACCTTAGCTTGTTTGATCCATCAGACATTAGAGGACTATGCATATAATAATAACTACAAGGAAAATGGGATTCCATAGCCAATGCTAAACTGGATTGATGCTCTAGAAAAAGATAACAAAGGCTGAGAACGCTGAATAGGCAATTGAAAGTCAAGTACAAAGGGGGGGAAGCCACAGCAGCAGATAAAGTGGTTCTCCCTGTAGCAGGAAGGCAGAGACACTTAGGACCTTAATTGTCTTACTTGTCAGAGTAGGTACTTTCCCAAAAAAGTTCAGCTTTCAAACAAGGCAGGCCTGCTGTATTAAAATGTCAAGACCCTATTTGAGAAAGAGCTGGAGCATAACTCTTGGAGTGAGGACGTTCGGGTTGATGTCCCTAAAATCTTGAATTTTCAGCTTTCCCTGAAAGCTTTAAGCCTGCAAAGTAGCACAAACCCTTTTTCAGAGCTGCCACTTCCCTAGTGCTTTACAAATCTGCAGGTCGCTCTCCCCTGCAAGACAGCATGTGTCCCTCACAGAATCTGTGAGGTAGGTAGTTGGAAGGGTATTCTGATGGAGGTTACAGCATAGCCCAGCTGGGAATATGTTGGGCCTAATAAGGACAGAAAGGAGATGCAAGACCCAACCAGAACACACTGGAAAGAGCTAGAGCAGTATACCTGGGATGGTATCCTGGAGTGTTTGATCCAGAGGATTTGAACAAAAGATTGGGGGAAAAGTGTTTTAATTAAATCCTGAGACATAGGATTTACCCCTATACCAAGGATCCCAAGAGAGAGTGTGAACTCCCTAATTAGCACCCAGAAGCATGAAAAAAAATTATGACCCATACTAAGGGAGGTCAGAATGCCAGCATTCCTGTGGCAGATGGAAAAAGAGGTTGAAAGGCACGGAATATGAGATCCTGGAGTATCAGACAAAGAAAAAAAATCCTGCTTAGTGACTGTGTTCCATGGAAAGACCTGAAGGTTACAGGGAATTTTGCAGGGCCATCTAAGTTGTGCTGATAAGAGGAAGACAAGCACCAGTAAAAAATTCAATGTTGGTTCTGTTCCGTATGCCACAGCTGATGATAGCAGATTATTGCAGTACCAGGCTCACTCATGGCAATGGTGATAAGGCCCACTGGAAAAATAGAGGCCAGGTGTTAGTGCTGAATTATCAGAAGCCAGGTAGATACAATGGCAGTAATAAGCAGCAATTTCAGACTGGCAGCCAAGGAGGGGCTGACCCAAGAGAGTTATGGGGATAGTTGCAAAATGCAGCATCCCTGGGAGCAAAACAGATGGACAAAATCAACTGCACTACTCAACTTGTACCATCAGAAGAAATCAAGGATGGCTAATCAGGAAGCTGAGGGCAATTGTCCCAATGAAACTTCATCATCTTTTCCCCATTTTTTCAAAATTGAGCCCCCCTCCTCAATCTTTGGATCCAGAGGTTGTCAGCTTCTCAGAAGGAACCATACAATATCAGAGAAAATGTACATTGTAAAATCTTTCCCCAGTGGGACCTATGGCCATCCACACAGATACATCTATAATGAGAAAACAGAACTGTCCAAATATTTTCAGGACTATAGGATGTCACTTTAAGATGAAAACAACATCTTGAAGAATAACGTCCCTGTCTCATGGGATGATATACAAAAACAGCAGAAGTGCCAGCTAAACATGAGGGACATATAAACTGAAATAAGCTGAAATTATGGTGCGGCAATGCATTTTACTAACATTGTTCTTCCACGTTTCCCCCGCTAGTAAAGATCCATCAGAATCCTAGAGGATCTTCTCTCTGAAAAAATTTTAAGAATTAGATTTGAGCAGTGCAGAGGATAGACAGTGATGGACACAAAATTATGACGCCCAAACCCCTGTTCAAGGAAGAGTTTGCACCCAGTGACTGTTTTTCTTTGGACCCAACTTTTGGTTTCTCCCAAAATTGCCTCAGGTGCAGAGGTCCTTCACCCAATGTCATATCCCTTTCCAATGGCATACACCCAAGGACTAATTGACTTTAAGATAAAAGACCTAACTATTTCCACCTAGAATGAAACATGGTAGGTCAATTTAGCTCCACAGTTCTGACATTGGCAAAAATTTTCATTGGGCCTGCATTGCAACTTGACTTAGCTCTCTGCGCCAATCTACTTCTTTTCTTTGTTGGTATTAATCACAAGGGTATTCTGTAATAAACATTTGTACTCTAAACTCTAATTCAAAGTCTGCTTCCTGGACCCAACCTGTACCACCTACCTTCCCCAAATACAATGGAAGAGTAGTATAGGAGATAATTTCCTGAGATGAGTGGTAGTAGAAAATGGGGCAAGGGTCTTTGATATTTGCTCTTTTCCATATAAAACTTCACTCTCTGGATCTTCAGATGGTAGTTAGAAGCTCCCCTTCTCTCCTTCACATTGAAAATTTCCCTGTCTTAAACCTATCCTAGTTCCTCCGCATATTCTACTTCCCCATTTCCTTGGAGTCTGCCAACTATCCCTACAGAACTCACCAATTCCTAACCCCCTACTGCAGTTAAAACTGATATACATCCATTACATGAGCAAAACCTACCTGATCTCACCTCGGTGACACCTGATGGGACTTGGGAGACAAAGGGAATTGATGGAAACGTTCAGTTTATGCTGTCTGCTATGCCGTGAGTAATAAGGTTTTTTTGTTCTAACCCACAAGTTTTGTTTCTTCTCTCAAAATCCTGAAAACTGTGTCAGGCTGACTTTTAGCGTGTGAGTAAGGTTCAATCTCAGATCCTTTACCTCTCTTGACAGTTTTGTTTTGTCCATGGGAAGTGGAGGAAAGAACAGAAGTGGTAAGCGTCCCCTCTAGATTCAGCTGGGATTCTTCTAAGTAATCATAATCAAGCACCCATCTATCTTGAAGTTTAATTTCCTTTAACACAATCTCTCTACACAAAAGATTCATAATTCTATTGGTATAACTGTGATTTTATTTATTGCCAACTTAGGCTCTATGTTAAAAGAACATAGCATCCTCCTTTGACTGGGCTAAATTACAAAGCATTCAGACATCAAAAACCAGTAAGAGAAACTTGGCTCATATTGCTTTTCCCTATCCCTGAGTTTCTCCCCATTAAAGAAAGTAGAGTATAGAGCTATTTGTCTCAGGTGGCTCTGCCCCAGTGGGGATGCTAGTGGTATAGTAAAAAAAAAAAAAAAAAAAAAAAAAGCCAAATTTGAGGTGATTGTTGAATACCCAACTAGAATTTTCCAGTAAGCACTTGGGTGGAACTTGAGAAACATGTCAGAAACCAAAGATAAAGATGTAGTAATTTGAATGTCAGTTGCAAGCTTGGCTAAGATATATTGCTATGTTTTCTTCTGCATTTCAAAATACTTTCTGATCATAACTTACTTTCTGGCTCCATTCCACTGTGCTGACAGTGCTTCTCTCAGTGCTGTACCATAATTTTAGGGTCTTTTACAGTGCCAGGGCAAGAAGGGAACTTTACACAGTCCCTGCCAGAAGTCCACTGTCCTATGTCATGGTCCCTTCAATTCCAGAAGCTCTCTCTGCTGCTCTTGTGCCAGTTTAGTGTTGGGGAATCTATGTTCCATTTGTCTGGATGTTCCAAAATCCATTTATCCCTGGATATTTTTTCTCTCTGATGTCTCCCTCGTGGCACTAGCTAAAAGCAGTACCCTGATGTCTAAGCTCTGGACCCCACAGATCTCATCATTGTTCCCCTCAATCCAAAAGGCTATCTTTTTATTCTGAGGTAGATCTTTGTTCTTTCTTGTTTCTTCTGAGACATGTCATTTATGCCTGAGGACTTTATTCCTCCTTCCATTTAACTTCCCCTTTAAGTGTTCCTAAGGGATTGCACTTTGGGAATGCAAAAACCAAGGCATTTGTGAGCTATTTCTGCTTTCCTTTCTGTTGTGTATCTAGTTCAAAGCAATAATCACAGAGCTCCATGCCTGAATGGGACGTAAAGAGAGGGAAAATGCAGAGATGAAAACCCCATAGATTCATATCTCAAAATAGCTTCCAGCCATATAGATTTGATTATGAGCTGAATAAAGGTGAAGTTATGAAAATTAATGCTATATTTTTCAGTTTACTACATAAAATCCATTGGTTTGTCTTGTATTTTATAATTTATTTTTATTTTTTAAAGATTTTATTTATTATTTTTAGAGAGAGGAGAAGGGAGAGAGGTAGAGAGGGAGAGAGACACCAATGCATGATTGCCCTTCACCTGCCTCCAGCCACAGACCCAGCTGGAGACCTGGCTTGCAACCTGGTTATGTGCCCTGGCTGGGAATCGAACCAGAGACCCCTGGGTTCGCAGGTGGGGGCCCTATCCACTGTGGCACCAGCCAGGGCTTTGTCTTGTATTTTAAATCATACTTCTGCCATTAAACTTGTCAAATTTTTTCAAACTATGGAGAATTCATTTTCTTTTTAACTCACAAGAAATAATTATTGCAATTTTCATTCTTTTACTAATAATCATGGAAAATCTTGGGACTTATCTTGCTCTTCAAATATTCTGAGACTTTGTGCTCACTTCAATAGCACATATACTAAAATCGGAACAATACAGAGAAGATTAGCATGGCCCCTGCACAAGGATGACCCACAAATTTGTGAAGCATTCCAATATTTTTGCTTTTTGAAAAAAAATATCCTGAGATTTTTGTCCATATTTTTTCAAATTGAAAAGCTAATTTGTGTTAATTATAAAGAAGGTATTTGGGAAATTAATTTTATATCATTTCAGATAAGTATGTGAATTAATGCTCTTACTGAAAACACGAAAAAATGCTGAACAAAACATGTTTTAATTAAGAGCACTGAAGAAATGACAAGATCATTAAAAACAAACAAACAAAACAACAACCTACCAACCCCAAATCCAAGAGAAAGCCAAAATCCAGAAAGAGAAGTCACAACACCAAAGCCAATTTTTGACCTGAAGGTTTTTGTCATTGCTGGAAAACTTGAATTTGGTTTTGGCAAGCTTGCAGGGTGGTGGGGACATAGGTCAAATCCCAAGTGGGAGATGAGGAGTCTAGTAGAAGATTTACCCAAATTCAACTGAGGCCCCAAAAGGGGTACAGATAAAACAGGTAAATCTGATCTAACTCCTACTTTCAGGAGACTGCCAAAAATACTGCTTTGGTGCTAAGGAGGAGAAATTAAAACCTTCCTTGATAATTTGTGACTACACAGCTTAACCTCTCATGGATGTGAGCCTGGATTTGTATCACCTGGTGGCCCAGAAAAACCTCAGGAGATGAACTTGTTTTGAGATGGTTGTGTGTGAGAGACTGGCAGAAGCAAACACAAATGCTCTCCGCAGAAGGTACTCTGTAGGCTGAAAGATCCCTCCTCCCCCCAAAACAAAAGATGTCCATGTTCAAATCCCTGTGACCTGTTAATAGTTACCTTCCTTGGCAAAAGGGACATTGTAGATGCAACTAAGAATCCTGAGATGGGGACATTACCCCAAATTATTCAGGTGAGTTTAATCACAAGTTCCTATATGAAAAGGGCAGAAGAATCAGGGGTAGAAATCAGAGTCATGGTAACTGAAGCAGAGGCTGAAGTGATGAAAAGAAAGGGCAGTGAGCCAAAGAGTGCAGGCAGCCTCTAGAAAGTGGAAAAAGAAGGGAAATGGATTCTTCCCTAGTGTCTCCAGAAGAAATTCAGCTCTTCACACAGCTTGACATTAGACTTCAGAACCACAAAAGAGTAAAGTGTGTTGCTGTAAGCCACCAAGTTTGTGGTTATTTGTTATAACAGCAATAAGAAATGTATATAGATATCTTCATTATAGGCCTCAAAGAATCCCCACCAATAATTTTTTAGAACAATAAGCCACACACAGTAAAAAAAAAAAAAAGCAAGCATAGAAAAATGCAAGGTACAAAAAAATGAAAACCAGCAGAAACAACAGGATAAACAAATGTACCAACTATTCAGATATAAGAATTATCAAACATAAATTTAAAAACCCTCTGTGCCTACTCTGTTGAAAGAAATGAAAGATAATTTGAAATTTTCTATAGAAAATAGATATAAAATAGACCCAAATGACCAATTAGAATTCCTGGGAAAAAAAATACACATTCATAATTAAAAATGTAATGGATGTGCCTATCAGCAGATTATAGTTAGCTAAAGAAAGAATAAATCAATGAAAAAATAAGTTAGAAGAAATTATCCAGAATGCAACATATAAAACAAGAAGACACAGCGTATAAAAGACATAGCAATAAATAAATAAATAAATAAATAAAGACCAAGGGGATAGAGTGACAAAGTAATATACATTATCAGAATTCAAGGAGGAAAGGAAAGAGGATGACTAAGAGTTTTCCAGAATTGTTGTAAAACAATCCTCAGATTCAAATAAAATACTATAAATTAAAAGAAATTACCCTGGCTGCTGGTTCAATGGATAAGGTGCTGGCCTGCGAACCCAAAGGTGTCGCTGGTTCAATTCCCAGCCAGGGCACATAACCAGGTTGCAAGCCAGGTCTCCAGCCAGGTCCGTAGTTGGAGGCAGATGAAAGGCAACCACATGTTGATGTCTTTCTCCCTCTCTGCCTCTCTCCCTTCCACTCTCTCTAAAAATAATAAATAAAAAAAATGTTTTTAAAAATCACTATCTAGGTCATCACAGTGAAAATGCAGAACACCAAAAATAGTCTTAAAAGATCTAACAGAATGTCTTCAGAGAGTAACTATTGTACTTATGACTCATTTTTCAGTACTATTGGCCAGGATCTTCAAATGTTCTTAAAGGAAATAATTGCCAAACTAGGCTTCCATGTATCAAGAGAAAACATTTTTGAAACTTAAGGCAATTTCTAAAGGGTGTACTTTAGGCAAAAGCAGACTAATCTCAAATGGAAGGTCTAAGCTACAAGAAAGAATGAAGAACAAAAAAGGTGGATTTACATGGGTAAATCTAAATAAACAATGACAATAAAAGAGACACATTATTATTTTGTGAAATAATAGAAAATTACAACATAGAATTTTAAAATTCAACAACATATCAGTGAAGGTAAGAAAATGAAGTTAATATGTTCCAAGAAACACACTGTGCTGAATGAGAGTAAAAGTATTGATTACCCCCTGATAAATGTTTAAACTCCTAGTTTCTCCATTAAGGGAAAATAAGCCTAATCTATAAATTCCAAACTAGAAAAGACATATTTAAAAAATTTAAAGCAATTTAAAAGAAGGTAAGAAAGAAGAGAAAAAGAAACAGAAAGGGTGGGACAGGAAAAAATCACAGTAAAAGATGATAGGTCTAAACCCAAATAAGACTAAAATTGCATAATGGAGGACTTTAGGAAGAAAACATAGATTGAAGCTGGGTAAAATAACACAATATAACTATATGTTAACAAGAAACACATCTAAAACAATAAGATTCAAATAAAAGAGTAGAAAAAGATTAGCCATGCAAATACAAGCTGGTGTAGCTGTTGCTATATTAAGTCAAACAAATAAATGCAAACACAGAGTTACCAGAGATAGAAAAGATCATTTCATAAAGAAAAAGGTGTAGTTGGCCAGGTGTAGTTGGCATTTTAAATGTCTATAGTTCTAATAATAGAGTCTAAAAATATTTAAAGAAAACTTTTGCCAAATAATTGGTAGCAAAAAATAAGTATGTAGAAGAAGTGAATAAAACTAAGACAGTCCCTGGTTGGTGTGGCTCAGTGGATTGAGCTCCGGCCTGCAAATCCAAGGGTTGCTGGTTCTATCCCCAATCAGGGTTGCAAGCCAGGTCCCCAGCTGGAAGCAGGTGAAAGGCAACCATTCATTGATGTTTCTCTCCCCTAAAAATAATGAATAAAATTTTAAAAATAAATAAAAATAAACTAGTGAGCATCTTTGTCTTTGATCTTAGAGAAAAAATTTTCAAATTTTCACCATTATGATTAATATGAAAGAAATACACTCAATAAATTTTTAACATTATTCTATTTCCAATTAAGTTCCTTTAAATTAAAAATAATTAGGGAAAAGAATAAGAATTATGTTGGTAATATAAATATTTAAATTTTTAATTTTGTCATTTTTTAATTTTAAAGCATTATGTATCCTTCCCATCTTTTTTCTATATGTTTTTTAGTTAACCCAATAATAATCATTGCTTCCTTCTACTAAGTATTACATAACACAGGCATTTTTGCATCCTAAGCACATACAAGTATACTTGGTACAATAGGAATACTAATTCTATCTAGATGACATAACAGTCATTTTTTACTGCTGGACACCACTTTAAATAATACTTAGACAAAATTTTATTCATAAAAACATTATTCATATTTAGAATTATTTACTTAAGGTAGATTCAAGTATAATTACTATGGGAAAAAAGTGCTTTTATGGCCATGATACATATTGCCAAAATACTTCCTAAAATATTTATACCATGAATTAGTACAAATGTAAACCATTTTCATCAGCAATTAATAAAGCCATCTTACTAATATTAGAAATTGCATTACCAATATTTAAAATTCTGTTAATTTTATAGTATAAAACAGGAAATCATTTGTATTTTCATTTTTCTGATTACTAGTAAGATTGGACATTCCCATGCGTATTGATGATATATTTTCTCTTCTGTGAATTAATTTCATTTGTATATCAATTAAAGTTTTAGTATTTTTCCAAATTTGTATCAGTACAATTGGGTTTGGGTTTGTCTCTTAATTTTACTTGTGGTATATCTTCAGGGATATATAGAAATTTTATATGTTTATATGGTTAACTATTTTCCAGCTTCTCTTGCTTTTCAGTGGCCTTCTTCCAAAAGTTTGAAAAATATTGACTTCTATTTTTCCTGTTTTGATTTGTTTTTACATATTTAATTGAAACCATCTGGAATTTATTTTGTTCAATGTGAGGTAAGAATCTATATGAATAAAAAACAAATCCCATTTACCATAGCAACAAGAAAAATAAAGTACCTAGGAATCAACTTAACTAATGAGGTAAAAGACCTGTACTCAGAAAACTACAGAACAATGAAGAAAGAAATCAAGGAAGACACAAATAAATGGAAGCATATACCATGTTCATGGATGGGAAGAATTAACATCATTAAAAGA
>PVIW01013447.1:10483-27442 GCA_004026585.1 Noctilio leporinus
AATACCAATGACAGACTTCACAGAAATAGAAAAAATACTTCAAAAATTTATATGGAGCCAAAAACGCCCACGAATAGCCACCACAATCTTGAGAAAGAAGAACAAGGTAGGAGGAATCACAATACCAGACTTCAAACAATACTACAAGGCTACTGTCATCAAAACAGCCTGGTACTGGCATAAGAATAGACATATAGATTAACGGAACAGAATAGAGAGCCCAGAAATTAACCCAGGACTCTATGGTCAACTATAATATTTGACAAAGGGGGAAGGAACATCAAATGGAGTAAAAACAGTCTCTTCAACAAATGGTGTTGGGAGAACTGGACAGAAACATGCAAAAAAGATAAAGCTAGGCCACCAACTTACACCATACACCAAAATAAACTCAAGATGGATAAAGGACTTAAACATAAGCAGTGCCACCATAAAGGTCCTGGAGAAAAATATAGGCAGTAAACTTTTGGATATCCTACGCAGAAATATGTTTACTGTACTTCACCAAGGGCAAAGGAAATCAAAGAACGAATCAACAAATGGGACTATATCAAATTGAAAAGTTTCTGTTCAGCTGAAGAAAATATCAGCAAAATTCATAGGGAACCAACTGTATGGGAAAACATAATTGCCAATGATACCTCAGACAAGGATCTGATCTCCAAAATATATAAAGAACTAATGCAACCCAACACGAGGGAGACAGACAGCCCAATTGAAAAATGGGCAAAGGACCTGAACAGACAACTCACTGAGGAAGATATACAAAGGTCCCAGAGGCATATGAAAGAATGCTCAACATCACTAGTCATCAGGGAGATGCAAATTAAAACCACAATAAGATACCACCTCACACCTGTCAGAATGGCAATCATCAACAAATCAACAAACAACAAGTGTTGGCGAGGATGCAGGGCAAAGGGAACCCTTGTACACTGTTGGTGGGAATGTAGGCTGGTGCAGCCACTGTGGAAAACAGTATGGGATTTCCTTAAAAATCTAAAAATGGAACTGCCTTTTGATCCAGCAATTCCACTACTTGGACTATACCCAAAGAACCCTGAAACAGCAATTCATAAGAACCTATGTACACCTATGTTCATAGCAGCACTATTTACAATAGCCAAGTGCTGGAAACAGCCTAAGTGCCCATTAGTGGATGATTGGATCAAAAAACTTTAGTACATTTACACAATGGAATTCTATATAGCAGAAAGAAAGAAGAAACTTGTACCCTTTGCAACAACATGGATGAAACTGGAGAGTATTATGCTTAGTGAAATAAGCCAGTCAGTGAAGGACAAATACCATATTTCACCCATTATGGGACAATAATGAACAAAACTAACAACAAGCAAAACAGAACCAAATATATGAATACAGTGAATAGGCCTTCAGTGGTCAGGGGGAAAGGGGTAGGGAGGAGCGGGGAGGCAGAGGCAAGGAAGGGGAGCAGCTTAGACAAGAACCTAGTATAAAGGAACCATGGACATGGACAATAGGTGGGATTGACTTTGTGGGGAATGGGTGGGTGGGGAGGGGGACAGAGGGAAGCAAAAAGGGGATGGATGTAATACAACAATAAAATTTAAAAAAAAAAGAATCTATATGAATTTATTCCAAAGTGGTAAACAATTGCTCCAAATTAATTTATTAAATAACCCCTTCTTTTTTCATTGCTTGGTGATATATCCTTTATCTATTTTGATTTCATATTATATTAAGTTTATTTCTGGGCTACCTTGTGTCACTGATGGTATTTAAAGGTGTTTGTCATAATATGCTTTAATACTAGTAGGGCAAATACTTGTTAAGTGGTTTTCAAATTATATTTTTGTTGCTTTTCTTCTAGAACTATTTCCAGGGAGGATTATTTAATAATTGAAAGAATTTTATAAAATACAGCAGTACAACGAGGTCATGGAAATAATGCAAAAGCAAACAGAAATGACCCCCTCCCCTCCGTATCCCCTTCAGAATCTCAGTTCTACTCCTCTGGGGCTGTTAATAACATCTATTTCATTTCAACATATTTGAATATTTTATTGATTATGTTGTTTCAGTTGTATCAAACTTTTCCCTTTGCTCCCCTCCATCCAAGCCCCCATTCCCTCCTGCAGTCCCAACCCTCCTTAGTTCATGTCCATGGGTTGTGCATATAAGTTCCCTGATTTCACCCTTCCCTATATTAATCTTAACTTCCCCTGTCTTCCCCAACTATGTTTCCTAATCCCTGCACCATTTCCCCATTTCTCATCCTTCTTCCTCCTAGTTGATAACACTCCCAATGACCCCCATACCTATGATTCTGGTCCTATTCTGTTTGTTTGCCTGGTTTGTTTTTGTTTTACTTTTTAGGTTCTGTTATTGACAATTGTGAGTTTGTTGTCTTTTTTTTAACGTTCAAAATCTTGATCCTCTTTTTTCTTAAATAACTCCTTTTAACATTTCATGTAAAAATGGCTTGGTAACAATGAACTCCTTTGACTTTTTCTTGTCGGGGAAGAACTTTATCTGCCCTTCCATTCTATTTATTTAGCCCTGGCTGGCGTGGCTCCACTATTTTTATTTATATATTTTTAGAGAGAGGGGAAGGGAGGGAGAAAGAGAGGAAGAGAAACATCAGTGTGTGGCTGCTTCTTGCACACCTCCAACTGGAGACCTGGAACACAACCCAGGCATGTGCCCTGATCGGGAGCTGAACCAATGACCCCTCAGTTCACAAGCAGGCACTCAATCCACTGAGCCACAACAGCCAGGGCTTCTGCCCTTCCATTCTGAATGATAGCTTTGCTGGATAGAGTAATCTTGGTTGTAGGTCCTTGCTTTTCATCACTTTGAATATTTCTTGCCAGTCCTTTCTTGACTGCAAAGTTTCTTTAGAGAAATCAGCTGGTAGTCTTATAGGAACCCTGTTGTTAGTAACTCTCTTCTTTTCTCTTGCTGCTTTTAAGATTCTCTCTTTATCTTTAACCTTTGACATTTTAACCATGATATGTCTTGGTGTGGTCCGATTTGGATCTAGCTTATTTGGGACACTCTGTGCATCCTGGACTTGTATGTCTATTTTCTTCACCAAATTTGGGGATTTTTCTTCATTATTATTTCATACAAGTTTTCAGTTTCTTGTTCTTTCTCTTCTTCTGGCACCCCTATGATTCAGATGTTGGCTTGCTTAAAAGCGTCCCAGAGGTTCCTAAGCCTCTACTCTTTTTTTTTTTTTTCCAACTCTTGTTTCCACTTTCTATGCTATTTGACTGTGTATTTCTTCCTTATGTTCCAAATTGTTGCTTTGAACCCTGTTTACCTTCCCTTCACCTTTGGTTTTGTGTGTTTTCCTTTATTTCACTTGGCCTAGCCTTCACTTATTCCTTTATGTGTTTTCTATATATAAGCACATCTGTCAAATCTGTGAATATGCTTGACCCATGGACATGAACTTAAGGGGGGGACTGGGTAGTGGGGAGAAAAGGGAAAAGAAATTGGGACACTTAACAGCATAATCAATAAAATATCCTTCTTAAAAAAATTTTTTAAATCTGTGAACATCTTTATTATCAGCATTTTAAATTGTGCATTTGTCAGGCTGACTTTTCTTTGTTGCTTAGTTTGGCTACTGGGACCTTGATTTATCTCCCCCTCCTTTTTTTTTTTTTTTTGAGCCGTATTTCTCTGTCTCCTCAACTTGATGGGCTCCCATTTTTGCCTCTGTGTCTTAGGTAGAGCTGTTGCACCTGTTACCTTGGGTTTTGGTCAGTACTGGGTGACCCATTTTACCAGGTTGTGGCACTGTATGTGGGAAAGGGGTCTGAGAGGGAACTATGCTGTTTGCTCAGGACTTGCTCCTTTTCCAGGCATCTCTCCCACTTCCTGTATGGGACTGGCACCTCTCTAACTGTTGCCCTTTCCATAGTTCACCGGGTGGGTGGGTCTGATGTTTCAGGACCGTATGGGCTTCTAAACAAATGGACTCTGCTGAGAGACCAGCAATAGCAGTTTCTTCCTCTACTCCAACCCCCACTGGTTTTCACAGTCAGAAGAATGTGGCTTTATCCTGCCCCCCCGCCCACTCCCTCCAGCATTGGAAACCTAAGCCTCTTGATCTAGTCTGGTGTCAGGAGCACTAAAAACAGGTGCCCCTACTGTGCTCTTTCTGCAATCTGCTCACCAAACTGCTTCTTGTGTGTCCCCGCTCCACCACTTGTACCTGTCTGGATGAGTATTTTTTCCTTCCGTCTTTTGTTTGTTGGACCTCCGTGCAACTCAATATTCTGGAATTTCTAGTTGTTTCTAGTGATGGGGATTCCATTTCAGAATTCTTTCATATTCTGAAAAAATGTTTACCAACAAAGAATAAAAAACAATCAGAGGCTTTAAGGATAAATGATCTCAGCTGGATATGTTTTGTAAGAATTGGGTATAGAAAGCAAGCTTCATAAAAACCAAAGTTGTTGGACTAAGATTTGAATTGCTACAACTTTGAACTTAATGTATTCCTATTAAACCTGTATGTAGGCCACATTTATAAACACACTTGTTTCTGGATTGAGAAGAAGAAAAAAAGAAAAGGGCACTTAAGGAAAGCAAAATAGAGGATCACCATTTTGTTGCAGTAGGCATTAGGAAACTCAGTGGACCTATATATACATCAGGATGTTTCATCTCAAGATTATTCTTAACTATCCCAGAAGCAGTTTCCTGTTCTTATGTACAACGACTGAATGTTATCTGTTCCTACTGTAACAAGGAATCTGGCCAGATCGCTGGGCAGAGAGGAGAGATGCCCAAAGCAGAAGAAAGGCTGTTCTCGCTGTAGTGAAGGAGCGGTTGCAGGAAACTCCAAGGCAGCGGATTGAAGCGGCAGCCAATGTGACTCCATACCTGCCCCCCCACCAAGGGTAAACAAAACCAGAGAGTGACACCGCTGAGCTAAAAACTTTCCTACCCCACTGCCAGATCAGGGTAACAGGAGAAAGCGCAAAGACGCTATGCAGGTTGTGTGCGAGGTGGACACTAGCTTGGATTGGCTCGTAAATTGGATGTTCCCACAGAGCACAGGATTTAGGGGCGGAAGATTGAAATGGAGGGTGTGGCACTTTGGCCTGTTTTTTTGCATTCCCCTCATTCCCCAGGTCTTCGCTCACCAGGTGGGAAGCCAGCTCACGGAAGCCACCAGCTCAAGGAAGCCCAGCTCATGGAGGCCAATGCGTGGGACGTGCACCTCACCAAGGGCAGGCTCACAGTAGGTCGCATCTCCACCCCACAGGCAATGTCCTGGACCACTCCCACTCCCTCACTAAGAGAGCAACGCACAGGGTCAAAGGCTGGGAACGACTGCCTGCCTCAGGGGACGGGCAGCCTATGCTTGCGGGTGGATGGAGCCCCTGGCATGGCCAGCGGCAGTGATCGGCCAGCACACGACGGCCCCAGGAGAGGGCAGTAGCTGCCGGAAGGCAATGGAGACTCTGGCCACACAGTGTGCGCCCAGGGAGAAAGACAGCCTGAAACTGGAGAGCGGGAGCCTTGGGCTCTGGAGGGCAGATGAGAAAGGACGGGGGTATCTAGTCACTGATTCTGTTTCTGTTGGTGGCTGGCTTCTTTCTGCGCTTGGTAGAAGAAATTGGTCTGGACCTGGGGAGCCTCCAGCTTCCCCAAAATGGGCAACCTTTTAATAAAGACTTTTTTCCTTCCACACCACTTTTGTATTCTGTTTGTGTTCTGCGGCAGGAGGCCTAATCGCACTTTGTTTGGCAACACTCGGACCCCTGAAAATCCTTCATTTTGGGACTGTTTGCTTTACAGAAGAAATACGATACAAAGTAGTATGAAGTCATGATATGATATGTAACAAAGGGAAATGAAAACTGTAATATTCTGTATTCGCCACAAAATTAATGTCTGATATGATCAAATTTTATTTCGCAAAACAGTCTGAAAAAGAAAAACAACATTCCCTATTAAAAAAGCATACTCCCAGTTCAAGATAGCTTAGTAGAATGCATTTACCTTTTCTTCCTCCCAAGAATCGCATTGCATTGACAGAAGAAATAGAAAAGGGCATTAGAATCTTAAGTGAGACAGACATACCTCATTTTATTACGCTTTGTTTTATTGGGATTCAAGTGTATTCTGCTTCACAGATTGTGTGTTTCACCAGCAAAAACATTGACTAACTTTATTACGGTAGTCTGGAACTGAACACAGAATATCTCTGAGGAATATCTCTACATGCTTATTTGTACAGAAAAAAAAAAAAAAAAAAAAAACCCAGAAAATGCAAATATGCAAAAAGGAAACATTTAAATTCCTGTCTTTCAGGCATAACTATATCAGAGATAATTATTTCTAAAAACTTTTTCTTGGCAAATGAGTTCACATAATGTCCCTGTTTTTTAGTGAAAAATGGGAATATGCTATTTTGTCATTTTTTCTCTTAACTGCATATCCATGTTCATAAATACTTCTGTGGCAAAACATTAACCAGCTCTAAAGTATTCTATTGTATGGCAAATATCAAGTAAGGTGCTTTTGATCAGAGGTAACAGCATCCAAATGTAATTGACTAAAGTAACCAAGGACATTTATTATCTCATACAACACACAGTTAAGAGGTGTCATTAAGGACACTTTCTTTTCTTTTCTTTTCTTTCCTTTTCTTTTCTTTTCTTTTGGCCTCTATCTCAATTTGTTTTGCTTTAGCTTTGTTTCATTGTCATGAGAGCTGCTGTTATCACATCTAGCTTCACATCTTAATAAAATTTCATCCAAAAGTCAGAAAAGGCTGTTTCTGTTCTCGCCTCTCAGTTGTGTCAGTGAGGAGTATATTTCCCATGAGTCCTCAGATTATTTCCCCTCATTTTCCTTTAACTCAGATCACATCACTAAAAAAGCCCATTTTTAAGGCTCCATGGCAAGTAGATTCTTGGTGAGGAAAAAGCTAAAGTGAGCCAGAAGAATGGTATCTGGGGAAAACCCACTGTCTGCCATCAGGGACGTGTTCCACAATTTACTCATTTTCTCTTCTTTTAGACATTCTGATTGCAGAATTTGCTATAAGCAGTGGTGCAGTGATTGTCCCTGTAACTACATTTTGACATATATGCTTAATTATGTCACTGAGAAAGTTTCTGGAAGTGGAATGCTTGGTTCAAAGGGATTAAACCTTATTAGACCTTTGATAAGTATTGGCAAATTGCTCTCAAAAAAGGCTGTGCAATTTACACTTCCAGTTAGTTTTATGCATATGACCACCATTTCACCCCTACCTGCATATTCCCTGAGAAACTATAGTTGGTTTCCAAACGACACCTGGAGCTACCTACTCTTCTACAGGGACAGAACTAGTACAACTCAGAATACCTTTATCTTATTGTACAGGTTTGAAAATATTACCCAAGCAAAATTGGAAGACACACCAAATATACAGAAGGGTGAAATGAGTATAACATTCTTAATAATTAAGAGCTACACAAACTGCATATTGGAAAAATTTTCACTTCAAGTTTGCTTTTCTTAAATGCAAGTTTGCATTTAAGAAAAATTTAATCTTTAACAATGTAAGTGAAAAATAGTACCTTATTTTTTTAATTCCTATTTCTTTCATTACAAATGGGATTGATATCAGTGTTGTAATTGGCTGATTACATTCCTTTTTTTTAATGCCTTTTATTTATTTTTATTTATTTATTTTAATTTTATTTTATTGTTGTTGAATTACATCCAACCCCTTTTTGCTCCCCTCTGTCCCCCTCCCCACCCACCCATTCTCCCCAAAGTCAATCCCACCTGTTGTTCATGTCCATGGTTCCTTTATACTAGGTTCTTGTCTAAACTGCTCCCCTTCCTTGCCTCTTCCTCCCCCCCTCCCCCACCCCCTTCCCCCTGACCACTGGAGGCCTATTCACTATATTCATATATTTGGTTCTGTTTTGCTTGTTGTTAGTTTTGTTCATTATTGTCCTGTAATGGGTGAGATCATATGGTATTTGTCCTTTACTGACTGGCTTATTTCACTAAGCATAATACTCTCCAGTTCCATCCATGTTGTTGCAAAGGGTAGGAGTTCCTTCTTTCTTTCTGCTGTATAGTATTCCATTGTGTAAATGTACCAAAGTTTTTTGATCCAATCATCCTACATTCCTTTTTTTAATGAGCTGTCTATTCATTGTATTTGCCTGTTTTTATTTTAATAAATAATACTTAATTTAAAGTGTAGGTGACTTCTAGCCAAGATGGAGGTAGAGAGGCTTCATCTCCTTCCCCAACCATAAGAAGAATACAACTTCCTCAAAACTAAAAGCAACCACAGGTACTAGAAAACTGCATGGAAGTCCAACAAAGATAAAAGAATACTCATCCAGATGGGCAAAAGGGGAGGAGCCAGGGCAGAGAGGACACAGAGTGGTGGTGGCGGCAGTGAGGTAGTTGCTGTGACTGGCCTGGCAGAAAAAGCAGTCACACATTATAAAAGTCAGGAGGGACACCTGGGGAGTGACGCCAGCCCTAGACCAGACCACAAAGCTTATGGTTCCAGCGCCAGGAAAAGAAAACCTCATCGCTTCTGACTGTGAAAACCAGTGGAGGTTGGGGCAGTAGAAGAAACTGCCAGTCCCTCAACGGAGTCCATTTGTTTAGAGCATCTGCATGGTCCTAGAACATTTGCAAGCCCACCCATTCTGGGAAACAACATAGCAGCTCTTCTAAGAGACAGGGCAGCAGTGAAGAGGAAACTCTTTTGGGAAAGGTGCACATGATTGTATTCACATCCACAGGCCCAGGGCCCCAGGGATGTACAAGTCCCCAGCAGACAAGTCCCCAGTGCTGGAAGGGTGTGTGGAAGAAAGAAGGGGAATGGTTTAGGCAGGGAACTAGAATAAATGACCCATGGACATGGAATAAGATGGGGATTGACTGCAGGAAAGGGTATGGGGTGAATGGGGCAGGGGAGAGCAATGGAGGGAAAAAATGGGACACTTGTAATACAGCAACACTAAATTAAGTAAAAAATAATAAACAGGGGAATGTTAAGAATAGCATAGGAAATGGAGAAGCTAAAGAACTTATATGCATGAACCATGGACATGAACTAAGGGAGCATTGCCAGAGAGAATGGGAGGTACTGGGTGGAGGGGGGCAAAGGAGAAAAATAGGGACAACTGTAATGGCATAATCAATAACATATACTTAAAAATAAATACATATTTCTTTTCGTCATTGATATTTCTTATTGATGTGATTACTATATCCTTTGCACATGTTTCTATTAGGTTGTTTGTGTTTTTCTTATTAGTTTTGGTGTTTATTAAATATTATATGTTTCTGTATATAGACAATATTTCTCTAACATATACGTAGAAAATATTTTCTCCTAGTTTGCCATTTTTAACTTTCTTTTTTCATCACATGTCATTACTTAAGACCTCCCAAATAATATTTAAAAATGGGATGCTTGTGTATACAGATATACTTAATTAAAATGAAGGTTTCTACCTCTGGATTGTTGAAGGGGCTTTCTTTCTAGTCAAAAATAGGTGTTCAGACCTGACTAGCGGCTCAGTGGAAAGGCATCAGCCTGCAAACCCAAAGGTCACTAGCTTGATTCCCAGCCAGGGCACATAACCAGGTTGCAAACCAGGTCTCCAGCCAGGTCTGTAGCTGGAGGCAGATGAAAGGCAACCATACGTTGTTTCTCTCCCTTTCTTCCTCTCTCCCTGCCCTTCTCTCTAAAAATCGTAAGTAAAATCTTTTTAAAAATTAAAAACAAAACAAAAATAGGTGCTAAATTATATCAAATGCTTTTTTGCTTCTTTTAATATAATTATATTTTTATTTAACTTTAATATAACTACTTGCATTAATATATGCTGAATTTTGAATCAGCTTTGACTCCTCAGACAAATCCTTAGTTATGACTTTTTTATTTTTAATTTCTTTTTTATTGTTGTCCTATTACAGTTGTCCCATTTTCCCCCATTGCTCTCTCCTGCCCTGCCACCCCCACTTCCACCCCCCGTCAATCCCTACCCTGTTGTTCAGGTATCCATGGGTCATTTTAACTTCACTTTGCTAGTACTTAGGATTCCTGTGCCCATGTTTATAAATAAGTGTATGCTTTCCTTGTGTAATTTTAATATCCAGGCCATCTCAGCCCCAATTCAAGTAAATTAGTAAAATTTCTATGTTTCCCATACTTTCAATTAATTAATTAATATAGAGGGAATTATTTGTTCCTTTCTTTTAAAACCAACTGTGTGCGGTGATCTTTGATTACCTTTTCAATGTACTCTCCTTTCTGTTGTTCATTCCTTTCATATCTCTTCTTGGATGAATATTGGTGATTTACATTTTCTAGAACTCCTTTTATCTAGATTTTTCCAATTATTAGCTTAAATTTAGTTTTAGCTCACTCATATCTTTTAAAATCTACTCCAAGTCTATAATTGAGTCTCTTTTTCATTTCTAATGTTGATAATCTCTCTCTTTCTCTCTCCCTCCCTCCTTCCCTCTCTCTATTTTTTGCCTTGGTTGACATTCTAGACTTCCAATATTTTTGGTTCTTTTCAAAGAATTCAATTTTAATTTAATACAAATTATCTCTGCTTTCTATTTTATTCATTTCTGGTTTTTTCTTTTATATTTCTTTTCTTAAGATTTTTAAAATGTATTATTTCCAGAGAGAGAAGAGGGGAGAGAGGCAGAGAGGGAGAGAAACATTAATGTATGGTTGCCTTTCACATGTCTCCTGCTACGGACCTGGCTGGAGACCTGGCTTGCAACCTGGTTATGTGTGCCCTGCCTGGGAATCGAACCAGTGACCTTTGGGTTCGCAGACCGGCTCCTTATCCACCGTGCTACCAGCCAAGGCTGTGTTTTTCCCTTTAGTAATATTTTCCTTATATATATTTTCCCTCTATTAACTTCTTGAGCTCTATACAGGATTTACTTCTACTGTCTTTTATTATTTTGTATTATATGTATGTATGTATTTTCTCTGAATATGTAGATTTTTATTTATATTCATATTATTGTCTCCTTGTTGTAGTGGTTAAATATATTGGATTTGGACCATACTAGCTAGGTTCAAATCTCAACTTCATCATCTACAAACGCTGTGCTTTTGGGCAGGTTATTTAACAGAGTTTTGTGTTTTAGTTCCTCACCTATGAAATGAAATGATAATGAAATTAAGTTCTCAGGATTATTGTAGTAATAAAATGAAATAATCCATGTAGATCACTTAGTACAATGCTTGTTGTATAGTAATTTTCATAAATTTTAGGTATTGTTATTTCTAAATAATTGAAACTTCATTTTAATTCCTTTTTATTCAAGTTATTCAATGTTAAATGTATTTAAAAAAGTGTTTTTTAATTTCCAAGTTTATAAAAATAGTATATCTTTGTTTAGTCCAAAGTTTATTGAGGTGTGATAAAAATGTGACCCAAATGATTTCTTATCTGGGAAATTGTTAACACTTTTTTTTATGTGGTTAGCAGCTAGTCAATGTTACATGTGTGTTTGAAGAGATTGTGTACTCACTGTTTATTGCATAAAAGTCTTTTATAGCTATTCAATCAAGCTTCTTTATTGTGTTATTCAAATTCTCTCTACCCTCACTTACTTTTTTCTACTTGATCTGTCAATTTCTGAAATATTTTGAAGTCTTTTAATATGGCTGTGTATTTTCATACCTAGTTGTATTTGTATTTCTATCAGGTTTTACTTTATATATTATATCGCCATCATGACTTTTGATGTATTATTATTAGGTTTATAAATATTCATTACTAATAGAAATTATGGAATTGCATCTTTAATTAATATGAATGTTCCTTATCTTGTCAAATTCTAATACTAAATTACTTTCATCTAACATTAATGTTACCACAGTTATCCATCTTTAGCTAATATATCTTTGTATATTCTTTTGTTTTCAACCTTCTTTTTAGATATATTTCTGGTAAATAGCTTATAACTAGATGTTATTATTTTTGTTTTGCCAAATTTGAGATTCTTTGTCTTTGTTGAAGAAACTGAATCCATTTGTCATGTATTATGATTATTGATAATTTGACTCCTTTTTTCTGCCACCTGGTTGTGTGTGTATGTGTGAGAGACAGACAGACAGACAGAGACAGACAGAGAGAGGAAGGAGAGGGAGAGATCATAGTTTTCATACCTTGTGTCTGCCATCTTTAGACTACAGTTACTTAGAACCCAACATCTAGGGATGACCTGCAGGCCAACCCTGTCCAGCTGCCTGTTTGGTAAATAAAGTTTTATTGGAACATAGTCATGCCCATTCAATTATATATTATCTATAGCTGCTTTCACACTACAGCAGCAGAACTAAGTAGTTGTGGCAGAAACTGGACCACAAAGCAAAAAATGTTTACTTTCTGGCCTTATACAGAAAAAATGCCAACATCTGATGAATTTTATGTTAATCTCCCTGGCTGGTGGCACAGTGGATAAGGCACCAGCCTGAGAACTCAAAGGACGCTGGTTCAATTCCCAGCCAGGGCAATATAACCAAGGTGCAAGCCAGGTCTCCAGCCAGATCCTTAGCTGGAGGCAGGTGAAAGACAACCATACATTGATGTCTCTCTCCCTCTCTGCCTCTCTCCCTTCCCCTCTCTCTGAAAAATAATAAATAAAATATTAAAAATAATAATTGTATGTTAATTTTTAACATTTGTCATATTAGATAACTATAAGTTAACTAGTTTCTTTCCTCTCTACTCTGTTTTGAACATCTTCATCTTTCTCTAATGTATTTATTTTGTTAAAGTTCATCCTACAGTCACCATTTCAAAGAGATTTTATTGGTGATAAATAACTGCATTTTTAAATTTTGAAAACAATGTTTTTAATCTCCAAGATTACTGTTTACTTCATTTTCATGGATAAAACATCCTGAATCTCATTGAGGATAATTTTTATATTTGTAATACCTATATGTTTTACTTATAATTATGTCTTAAAATTATGAAATAAATTTTATTTTTAATTACATACTTATGCTTTATTTTAATTATTAACTACCATTCCTTAGGTATAGTTTCAGATCTTACTGAGTTTGGTGCTTCTACAAACTTATATTCTTCCTGTGCTTGATTCTTCAACTTTGTAAATGAGAATCCCTGATAGCACTGTACTTCTGCTTAACATTATAAGTGCTGACTCTGGCATTTATAGAGGGAAGGGCATACTGCTGGGCAGAATGTTTATTTACGGGGCGAGGAGTCTCACTTGTCATACTGAGATCCATTGGGACTGTTTTGTTCTTTGGTTCACAGGACCTGCAGGCTCACTTCTTTGATCTGTGGACAATTACAAGCAGGAGAAGGGAAGGAATCAGCAGTCCAGCAGCTAAGAGTGCAATGTCTCAATTCATCACTGTGGTCATTGCCCCTTTTCACTGAATCTGCTCTCTCTGATCTGGGCGCTTGCCTGAAATTGCCTCTATCCTCTTGGCAGTTTTAAGCTTAGAAGTATTGGTGGTTCAGTTGCTCTAGTTCACTTTTCCAAGGTCTGATGCCAATCATCTCAAAACTTCTGATACATTGATAGCTCATTTGGTCCCCAGCCCTATTACCAATTTTTCCCCTTCCCTTTCCTCTCTCTCCATCTCTCAACTTTTCTGTCATTTCCTAAGATTTGGTAGAGATTTCCTTTAGTCTGACATCTTAATTTAATCTTCATATACAGAATTTTTAATTTAACTTTTTCAAAACAACATGAAATATAATTTATTTGTGAGTGGTAACATTACCTTATCATTTTTATTTTCAAACAGTTTAAAAAGACACTCAGAAAGAGGACTGTATTTTTAATGTTTTTAATCTTTGTTTTATTGTTTTCATTACCATTTAGTCCCTTTATACCCCCTCTTCCCAGCATTCACCCCACTTTTGTCCATGTCCATGAGTCCTCTTTCCTTTTTGCTCAACCCTCCACCCTCTCCCTCCCCTCCCTGCCCCCTGCCCCATTTGCTGTCATCCTGCTCTCTATCTGCGAGTGTGTTCCATTTTCCTTGTTAGTTCAGTTTGTTCATTACAGTCCACATATGAGTGAAATCATATGGTATTGGTCTTTCTCTGACAGGCTTATTTCACTTTGCATAATGTTCTCCAAGTCTCTCCATCCTGTTAAAAAGGGTAAAATTTCCTTCTTTGTTATGGCCAAACAGGTATTCCATTGTGTATATGTCCCATAGTGTTTTATCCACTCATCTATTGATGGATACTTGGGCTGTTTCCATATCTTGGTGATTGTAAATAATGTTGCAATGGACATAGGGGTGCTTATGTTCTTTTGAATTAGTGTTTTGGGTGCTTTTGGATATATTCCCAGAAGTGGGATCACTGATTCAAAAGGCAGACTCATTTTTAATTTTAAAGGTATCTCCATATTGCTTTCCATAGTGGCTGCACCAATCTGCATTCCCACCAAGAGTGCAAAAGGGTTCCCCTTTCTCCACATCCTTACCAGCACTTGTTTGTTGATTTACTGATGATAGCCATTCTGACAGGTGTGAGATGGTATCTCATTGCGGTTTTAATTTGCATTTCTCTGATGATTAGTGACACTGAGAATCTTTTCATATGTCAATTAGCCATCTGTATGTCATCTTTGTAGAAGTGTCTATTCAGGCCTTTTGCCCATTTTTAATTGGGTTGTTTATTCTCAGAAAGAGTATTTTTGACATAGAAAATTGAAGCCCTACTCCAATATCTCTGAGAGGATTTGAAATAATGACTTTTATCAACTATAGTGGAATGGGGTATTTAGTCATGAGTCACCTGCCTTCAAAAACAGAGTGAGTAGTCTATTCAATTAAAAAATATTATTTTATGGGGTGGGAGACACTGGTTGCAGAAGAGCTGTAATTATTTAGCCATTTTTCCACCTGGTAGTAAACTTGATAGATTAGGCACCGATCAGTGACAGTTATGACATTTTCAGTCAGAAAAATTTGGCTAACGAGATCATCTTGTTTTGGAATTCTACCCCCATCCTGTCACTCCTCTTCCCCTGCTTGCCAAGTAGCCTGTTCAGAGTATATCATGAGCTAACTAACTTTAACACTAGAGTTTTTTTTTTTTTCATTAAATGAATTTATTAATTCAGAGATGCATTATAATTGTGCAATAAAATGTAGAAATCTTCTCTTGAGACCTATGTCATCCCCCAAATTATTTCATCTCCAAACAGTTGTCCAGTCATGTGGCTTTCACAAGGACACATGTTCCTTGCTGAAGAGGAAAACAGAAGCTCTGCATTGCTAAAGCAGTGCCACCCATGACTTCAGGAACGGCAGACATGTCCAACACCATGTGAATTAGGGCTCATGCCATGCCCTTCCAAACATCACTCACTGCGTTGGAGAATTATTACTTTATATCTTATCTGTATGTTCCCCCTGACTCACAGACTTCTCACCCAAATGTGTGGGGGTCTTTCTAAAGGGAAGTCCCTTTTATTGAACACTTTGATTGCTTTAAAAGTTTGGGGTAGAGTTGAAATCTTTATTATACTGACTACATTCATAGAGTTTCTCTTCAGTGTAAATTTTCTGGTGTTGAAGGAAGTTTAAGCTCTGAACAAACCTTGGCACACAATAACTACACACACCCAGGGCTTTCCTCCTTTAGAAATTATCTGATGTAGGAGAAGCTTGGAGCCCTGAATAAAAGCTTTCCAACAGTCCTTACATTCAAAGGGTCTGTCTATAGTGGAGGTTTTCTGATGTTCAGTGAGATGGGCTTTCTGGAGAAAAGTTTTCTCACACTCCTTACATTAATATGTCTTTTCTCCAGTGTGAAATTTCTGGTGTCAAATAAGGTATAAACTCATAAAGAAATCTTTTCCACAGTCATTACATTTGCAGAGTTTCTCTCCAGTGTGAATTCTCTTATAACAGCAAAATTTGATGTCTGGCTGAAACACTTCCCGCACTTGTTGCAAACATAAGACCTCTCTACAATATGAATACTCTGATGCTGGATAAGCTTTGAGATCTGAATAAAGGCTTTCCCACATTCATTACCTTCAAAGGGCTTCTCTCCAGTGTGAATTCTCTGAAGTTTGATGAGGTCTGAGAAATGAGGAAAGGTTTCTACGTTCCTTACATTCATACTGTTTCAATTCTGTGTGGATCTGATAATGTTAAATAGGCTTGAGAACCTAATGAATGATTTTCCGCCTTCATTATTCATAGGTTTTTTCTTTTGTATTAGTTCTATGGTGTCAAATGAGTAACAAACTCTGACTGAAGCCTTTCGCACATTCTTCACATTCAAAAGTTCTCTCGTGGGTACAAACTTACTGGTGTCAAATCAGGCCTGAGCTGTGACAGAATGCTTCCCTGCATTGAGTGCAATTGAACAGTTCTTCTTCTGCATGTGCTTTCTGTTGTTCCATGAGACCTGCTTGGTGAATGAGGTCTTTCCCACGAGCATTATATACTTAGAGTCCTTGGCAGGAGTGAACTCTCAGGTGCTCAGCAAGGTGGGATCTATAGCTGAAGCCTTTTCCACACTGATCACATTTGCAAGGTTTCTCCAAAGTATAAGAAATCTGACACCTAATACAACAACAATAAAATTAAATAAAAAGAAATCTGACACCTGATTATGTCCAAATTAAATGGGAAGCTTTTGCTGCAACTGCCATGTGAATGAGCTCTATATTTTAGTTTTTTAAGGAAACCCCATACTGTTTTCCACAGTGGCTGCACCAGCCTGCATTCCCACCAACCGTGTATGAGGGTTCCCTTTGCCCCGCATCCTCGCCAACACTTGTTGTTTGTTGATTTGCTGATGATTGCCATTCTGACAGGTGTGAGGTGGTATCTTAATGCAGTTTTAATTTGCATCTCTCTGATGACTAGCGATGTTGAGCATTCTTTCATATGCCTCTGGGCCCTTTGTATATCTTCCTCAGTGAGTTGTCTGT